>WNGS01005608.1:61227-79471 GCA_020271785.1 Procambarus virginalis
AGATTTTACGAATGAATTAAGGCAGGGACAAGGCAGGGCTCGGTAATTGCTTTGTTCTATTTTCTACGTCCGAAATTAAACACTTTGCCGCCCCCCGCGTAAGAGAAAAAACATTGGGCTTGTGCTTTCGGCACCTCGGGCGGCCAAGCGGTGAGACAAAAAAGTGTATACTCTATTTACTCTCCTGACATTATTTGTTGGCCTACGTATTTAAATTTGGTATCACTGTGTTCGCAATAGAATTGTCTATAAGAACATATGTATAAAATGTCGGCAAATCATAAGGCATAGCTGCACCACATTAAAAAGTATTGACATTACTCGCCGAAAGCGCCAAACAGCAACAAAATGTTTCCATTCTATTATTGGTTGTGAAGCCCACAGTCGTCCTACATCGTTAATTTGGTATCATTGGAATCGCAATAAAATTCTCTATACGGACATATGCATATGAATGTATATTCTAGGGTTTCCCACCCGCAAGAGTGTGGGAAGTTGACAATGAGTTAGCCGCGAGCGCACCAGCGAAAACACATGTGGGAAATCACGCTTGGAAAGTTTATACATTTATATTGTTCCCGGCCTTATTTTTCTATGTGGGTATTTGTTTTTGGTACCAATGTGTTCGCAATAAAATTTTCTATAAGAAGATAAGTATAAAAAATGTAAAAAGCATATGTACGAATTCCGGCAAATAGAAAACAACGTCGGTCATTATGCGAGCGCGCCCAAAACGAACCCAATGGGTTCGTTTGTCCCATGTTTGTCAAGTTTATACTTGTCTCAACACAATTTTATTTGTATGACAGTGATCACAGTAAAAAATCCTACACAGACATAAACGATACAAATAAAATATTTGGTGGTCATAGCAAAATGAACCGGTAAAGCGAACCCACCGCAACACGCCCGGCACACCCAGAGCCACACCCGCCACACCCGCAACACCAGAAAAAATACTTTGTGTTTTTTCCTGCTTAGTCATAGAAGTTTAGGTGATATAATATTCATTTTTGTACCAAAACATTCGCAAATAAATTGTCTACAATACGTATATAATATAATATGTTAGTGATGATAAATAAAATTCCAAATAGGTGTACTTACCATGTATGTGTTGATTGAAGACCAACAGTTGAGCAATTTTTCTTCACTCCACCATCTTCAGGCCTGATATCCTGAAGTTGCTCAACAGATGTTTCGTTGGTGGAGTGAAGCTGTTGCGGGTGGTTACTTTTTCTCCACCCAAAATACCTTCCTGCGGTGGTACTTTGTGTAGCAAGGTACAGCGCACAGTGCCACATCACAAGTTTTGCATGCGAGTTTTACGTCCTTCCTTATGCCAGACTTGTTACAAACACGGCACCTTTTACGCCTTTTCAGCTCGATGATTTCATGCGTCAATTTGTAGTTCAGTCTATGTTCTGAATCTACAATTCGTTTTTGTTTGTAGGGCATTTCAGGAAGCGTGTCTTCTTCAGGAATGACAAGACTGTTGCTTACATCTACGGTCACATCAGTCATGTCAAGGGGTTCTATGTCATCCAAGTCCTGTTCAGAATTGTGTGATGATGATGACTCGGTTTGAGGTGTCGATGTGAACAGAGCCCGCCTCGAACCAGATGTGCCGGCCGGTGCCGCGTCAGCAGGACGTGCCGGAGGTGCCGCGTCAGCAGGACGATCCACGTTGGTAGCGTCTGGAGCAGCTACCTTGTCATCTATGTCTGGAGCAGCTACGTTGTCATCTATGTCTGGAGCATGGGGTATGCCTGTGGTTTCTGGCCAGTCATCACTTTTCCACATCAATAAGGATTTGATTCCTATTGCGTGAAACTCCAGGAAAGTTAGTTTTTTGACATCAGTCGAGTAGTTTTTATACAATGCGTATGCATTGTGCAAAGCCATTTGTAGAAAATAAAAAGTAATCTTCTTTGTCCATTTGTGTGTTTTTCTGGCAAACTCGTAATACTTGATCATTTGATCGAAATGATCAACACCTTTCATGTACCGATTGTACTCACATATGGCCTTGGGTTTGTTCACTTTCACAAGTTGGAGTCCAGTTCTGCCGTTTCGCATACGAACACGTTTCCTGCGATTTACTTCTGTTGTGTCGGCATTGTGCAGATTGGTGATAACAGTGACGGGGCGCTTGTCTTTCCATACTATGATAAAGGTGTTATCCTTACGCCTGTGTATGGTGGTATCCGTTGCCATTTTAGCCTTTGCCAGTTGTTGCAGATCCTTGGGGGCGCCACGTTGCAGTCTAAGTGTTCCACATGTGTACACTCCAACTTCACGTAATTGTTCTGTCAGGGAAACCGAGTTATAGTAGTTATCCATATAGAGATGATAACCCTTGTTGACTAGGGGCGCCATCAACCCCGTGACGGTTTCGACTGTGGTTTTTCCTATGCCACAATACACATCAAAATTATATATGTAGCCCGATGTGCCCTCGGCCAACATATAAAATTTTACACCATATTTGTCTGGCTTGTTGGGATTGTATACCTTGAATGAGAGGCGGCCCCGCCATGGCATTGTACCTTCATCGAGACTCAATTCTTTCTTAGGAATATATAAGACATAAATTTGTGAGACAAATACTCCATCACTGGTCGCACTTTTATCAATCTATCACTATTATCCACTGGAACTGCCTTATTGTTGTACATGTGAAAGAACTTTGAAATAATTTGGAAACGCGGAGATGACATAAACACGTTGAAGAACCGAGCATGCCACATCTGGTTCGTCTGCCAGTACATCCTCATTGTAGGCAGCCTGTTTACCCCCATCAGTATGCACAGGCCCAAATATCGGGCCATTTCTTTCACACACACAGGTTTCCAAGCTTTTTGTACTGAGCGAGCCGCGAGGTGCATCACGTGTGTGGCATACAAATTTGTTTCATAAGCCAGATATTCTACTAAGCTCTAGTAAAAAATAACTGTATGAACTGCAATGGCGTAGTTGGTGGTGTAATTGTTATCCCGGGGTTGCAGTAAATGCACCAACGAGGGGAGGAGTATTGCTACGATTCCACTCACCACTCAGCCTAGCCCTCTTCCGTACCGGACACGTACGCTTTCCGCGTGGCCGGGCTTGGGGTTCCTCCTCCTCACTCTCATCCTCACTCTCAGACGAACTTTCTTGTTCACTTGAAGAAACATCAACAACCAAATCACATTCTGGTTCATCAGCCTCAAAATCGTCCTCATCTGAATCGGGAAAAGCCTCAACAAGATCAGGAATCTTGGATGGAGTGAGCTTGACCCCACGATACTGATTATGGATCATGGCGATCTTCTCTTCTCTCTCCGATTTCCTACCTCTTTTGAAGTACCAGTGCTTGTTCCTTGTTCAGCATCCATTTTCAACGTATTGAATGGGATATAATGACACGAGAACGGAAAGAACTGCGAAAAACGGGTGAAATTTGCGACGCGAGGGGACCGAGGTGTGGGCACTGTGCGTGACAACAAAACAATGGGCCGACCACGTGACCGGGTAGGCCGAGGTGCCTCATGGGAGTTGTGTGAGAACGGAAATTTTATGGGGAACATTTCAAGAATTTGAAAAACAAAATCGGATAGTAAATGAATTTTATACAAATATTTTTTAATTTAACTAAAATAAATGTTAAAAGTGCGTAACCGTAAGAACGACTTATAACGACCCGGCGCGTTATAAATGCGCGAAAGTGAGGAGTGTCAAGTGTATGAGGAGTGTCCGGTGTATGAGGAGTTTCAAGTGTATGAGGAGTGTCCAGTGTATAAGGAGTGTCCGGTGTATGAGGAGTTTCAAGTGTATGAGGAGTGTCAAGTGTATGAGGAGTGTCCGGTGTATGAGGAGTTTCAAGTGTATGAGGAGTGTCAAGTGTATGAGGAGTGTCCAGTGTATAAGGAGTGTCGGTGTATGAGGAGTTTCAAGTGTATGAGGAGTGTCAAGTGTATGAGGAGTGTCCGGTGTATGAGGAGTTTCAAGTGTATGAGGAGTGTCAAGTGTATGAGGAGTGTCCGGTGTATGAGGAGTGTCAAGTGTATGAGGAGTGTCAAGTGTATGAGTGTCAAGTGTATGAGGAGTGTCAAGTGTATGAGAAGTGTCAAGTGTATGAGGAGTGTCAAGTGTATGAGGAGTGTCAAGTGTATGATTAGTGTCAAGTGTATGAGGAGTGTCAAGTGTATGAGGAGTGTCAAATGTATGATTAGTGTCAAGTGTATGAGGAGTGTCAAATGTATGATTAGTGTCAAGTGTATGAGGAGTGTCAAGTGTATGAGGAGTGTCAAGTGTATGATTAGTGTCAAGTGTATGAGGAGTGTCAAGTGTATGAGGAGTGTCAAGTGAATGAGGAGTTTCAAGTGTATGAGGAGTTTCAAGTGTATGAGGAGTGTCCAGTGTATAAGGAGTGTCAAGTGTATGAGGAGTGTCAAGTGTATGAGGAGTGTCAAGTGTATGAGGAGTTTCAAGTGTATGAGGAGTGTCCAGTGTATAAGGAGTGTCAAGTGTATGAGGAGTGTCAAGTGTGTAAGGAGTTTCAAGTGTATGAGGAGTGTCAAGTGTATGAGGAGTGTCATGTGTTTGAGGAGTGTCAAGTGTAAAGAGTGTCAAGTGTGTAAGGAGTGTCAAGTGTATGAGGAGCGTCAAGTGTATGAGGAGTGTCAAGTGTATGAGGAGTGTCAAGTGTATGAGGAGTGTCCAGTGTATGAGGAGTGTCAAGTGTATGAGGAGTGTCAAGTGTATGAGGAGTGTCCAGTGTATGAGGAGTGTCAAGTGTATGAGGAGTGTCCAGTGTATGAGGAGTGTCAAGTGTATGAGGAGTGTCAAGTGTTTGAGTAGTGTCAAGTGTGAAGAGTGTCAAGTGTATGAGGAGTGTCAAGTGTATGAGTGTCAAGTGTATGAGAGTGTCAAGTGTATGAGGAGTGTCAAGTGTATGAGGAGTGTCAAGTGTATGAGGAGTGTCAAGTGTATGAGGAGTGTCAAGTGTATGAGGAGTGTCAAGTGTATGAGGAGTGTCAAGTGTATGAGGAGTGTCAAGTGTATGAGGAGTGTCAAGTGTATGAGGAGTGTCAAGTGTATGAGGAGTGTCAAGTGTATGAGGAGTGTCAAGTGTATGAGGAGTGTCAAGTGTATGAGGAGTGTCAAGTGTATGAGGAGTGTCAAGTGTATGAGGAGTGTCAAGTGTATGAGGAGTGTCAAGTGTATGAGGAGTGTCAAGGTATGAGAGAGTGTTACAATGAGTGTCAAGTGTGGAGTGTCAAGTGTATGAGGAGTGTCAAGTGTATGAGGAGTGTCAAGTGTATGAGGAGTGTCAAGTGTATGAGAGTGTCAAGTGTATGAGGAGTGTCAAGTGTGAAGAGTGTCAAGTGTGTTGAGGAGTGTCAAGTGTATGAGTGTCAAGTGTATGAGGAGTGTCAAGTGTATGAGGAGTGTCCAGTGTATGAGGAGTGTCAAGTGTATGAGGAGTGTCAAGTGTATGAGGAGTGTCAAGTGTATGAGGAGTGTCAAGTGTATGAGGAGTGTCAAGTGTATGAGGAGTGTCAAGTGTATGAGGAGTGTCAATGTATGAGGAGTGTCAAGTGTATGAGGAGTGTCAAGTGTATGAGGAGTGTCAAGTGTATGAGGAGTGTCAAGTGTATGAGGAGTGTCAAGTGTATGAGGAGTGTCAAGTGTATGAGGAGTGTCAAGTGTATGAGGAGTGTCAAGTGTATGAGGAGTGTCAAGTGTATGAGGAGTGTCAAGTGTATGAGGAGTGTCAAGTGTATGAGGAGTGTCAAGTGTATGAGGAGTGTCAAGTGTATGAGGAGTGTCAAGTGTATGAGGAGTGTCAAGTGTATGAGGAGTGTCAAGTGTATGAGGAGTGTCAAGTGTATGAGGAGTGTCAAGTGTATGAGGAGGTCAAGTGTATGAGGAGTGTCAAGTGTATGAGGAGTGTCAAGTGTATGAGGAGTGTCAAGTGTAAGGAGTGTCAAGTGTATGAGGAGTGTCAAGTGTATGAGAGTGTCAAGTGTATGAGGAGTGTCAAGTGTATGAGGAGTGTCAAGTGTATGAGGAGTGTCAAGTGTATGAGGAGTGTCAAGTGTGAAGGAGTGTCAAGTGTGTGAGGAGTGTCAAGTGTATGAGGGTCAAGTGTATGAGGAGTGTCAAGTGTATGAGGAGTGTCAAGTGTATGAGGAGTGTCAAGTGTAGAGGAGTGTCAAGTGTATGAGGAGTGTCAAGTGTATGAGGAGTGTCAAGTGTATGAGGAGTGTCAAGTGTATGAGGAGTGTCAAGTGTATGAGGAGTGTCAAGTGTATGAGGAGTGTCAAGTGTATGAGGAGTGTCAAGTGTATGAGGAGTGTCAAGTGTATGAGGAGTGTCAAGTGTATGAGAGTGTCAAGTGTATGAGGAGTGTCAAGTGTATGAGGAGTGTCAAGTGTATGAGGAGTGTCAAGTGTATGAGGAGTGTCAAGTGTATGAGGTGTCAAGTTGTAAGGAGTGTCAAGTGTTGAGGAGTGTCAAGTGTATGAGGAGTGTCAAGTGTTTGAGGAGTGTCAAGTGTGAGAGTGTCAAGTGTGTAAGGAGTGTCAAGTGTATGAGTGTTCAAGTGTATGAGGAGTGTCAAGTGTATGAGGAGTGTCAAGTGTATGAGGAGTGTCAAGTGTATGAGGAGTGTCAAGTGTATGAGGAGTGTCAAGTGTATGAGGAGTGTCAAGTGTTGAGGAGTGTCAAGTGTATGAGAGTGTCAAGTGTATGAGGAGTGTCAAGTGTATGAGAGTGTCAAGTGTATGAGGAGTGTCAAGTGTATGAGGAGTGTAGTGTATGAGGAGTGTCAAGTGTATGAGGAGTGTCAAGTGTATGAGGAGTGTCAAGTGTATGAGGAGTGTCAAGTGTATGAGGAGTGTCAAGTGTAAGGAGTGTCAAGTGTATGAGGAGTGTCAAGTGTATGAGGAGTGTCAAGTGTATGAGGAGTGTCAAGTGTATGAGGAGTGTCAAGTGTATGAGGAGTGTCAAGTGTATGAGGAGTGTCAAGTGTATGAGGAGTGTCAAGTGTATGAGGAGTGTCAAGTGTGAAGAGTGTCAAGTGTGTAAGGAGTGTCAAGTGTATGAGGAGTGTCAAGTGTAGAGTGTCAAGTGTGAGGAGTGTCAAGTGTATGAGGAGTGTCAAGTGTATGAGGAGTGTCAAGTGTATGAGGAGTGTCAAGTGTATGAGGAGTGTCAAGTGTATGAGGAGTGTCAAGTGTATGAGGAGTGTCAAGTGGAGGAGTGTCAAGTGTGTGAGGAGTGTCAAGTGTATGAGGAGTGTCAAGTGTATGAGGAGTGTCAAGTGTATGAGGAATGTCAAGTGTATGAGGAGTGTCAAGTGTATGAGGAGTGTCAAGTGTATGAGGAGTGTCAAGTGTATGAGGAATGTCAAGTGTATGAGGAGTGTCAAGTGTTTGAGGAGTGTCAAGTGTTTGAGGATTGTCAAGTGTGAAGAATTTCAAGTGTGTAAGGAGTGTCAAGTGTGTAAAGAGTGTCAAGTGTGTGAGGCGTGTCAAGTGTGTGAGGAGTGTCAAGTGTGTGAGGTGTGTAAAGTGTGTTAGGCGTGTCAAGTGTGTGAGGAGTGTCAAGTGTGTTAGGCGTGTCAAGTGTGTGAGGAGTGTCAAGTGTGTTAGGCGTGTCAAGTGTGTAAGGAGTGTCAAGTGTTTTAGGCGTGTCAAATGTGTAAGGAGTGTCAAGTGTGTTAGGCGTGTCAAGTGTGTGAGGAGTGTCAAGTGTGAAGAATGTGAAGTGTGTAAGCCCTGGAAACACAAACCGTAACTGTCTCTATTTTCCGCTTGATACAACTTGTAATAAAATTGTTACATCTTGGCCTAACGTGTTTATGACGTATTAAAACGTTGTTACAATTTGATATTTTGGTTGTTATAACTGGTTAGGAGGTGTTAAAACTTGTTCGAACGTTGTACCAACGTCGTAGTTCGGTGTGTGTTTGGCGGGAGGGGTGTCAATTGTGTGAGGAGTGTCTAGTGTGAAGAATATCAAGCGTGTAAGAGTGTCAAGTGTATGTAGAGGGTCAAGTGTGAAGAATATCAAGTGTGCAAGGAGTGTCAAGAGTGTTAGGAGTGACAAGTGTATGAGGAGTGTCAAGTGTGAAGAGAGTCAAGTGTATAAGGAGTGTCAAGTGTATGAGGCGTGTCAAGTGTATGAGGCGTGTCATGTGTATGAGGAGTGCCAAGTGTATGGTACCTGTTTGATACCTGGTTGATGGGGTTCTGGGAGTTCTTCTACTCCCCAAGCCCGGCCCGAGGCCAGGCTTGACTTGTGAGAGTTTGGTCCACCAGGCTGTTGCTTGGAGCGGCCCGCAGGCCCACATACCCACCACAGCCCGGTTGGTCCGGCACTCCTTGGAGGAATAAATCTAGTTTCCTCTTGAAGATGTCCACGGTTGTTCCGGCAATATTTCTTATGCTTGCTGGGAGGTGTTGAACAACCGCGGACCTCTGATGTTTATACAGTGTTCTCTGATTGTGCCTATGGCACCTCTGCTCTTCACTGGTTCTATTCTGCATTTTCTTCCATATCGTTCACTCCAGTACGTTGTTATTTTACTGTGTAGATTTGGTACTTGGCCCTCCAGTATCTTCCAGGTGTATATTATTTGATATCTCTCTCGTCTTCTTTCTAGTGAGTACATTTGGAGAGCTTTGAGACGATCCCAATAATTTAGGTGCTTTATCGCGTCTATGCGTGCCGTATATGTTCTCTGTATTCCCTCTATTTCAGCAATCTCTCCTGCTCTGAAGGGGAAGTGAGTACTGAGCAGTACTCAAGACGGGACAACACAAGTGACTTGAAGAGTACAACCATTGTGATGGGATCCCTGGATTTGAAAGTTCTCGTAATCCATCCTATCATTTTTCTGGCTGTCGCAATATTTGCTTGGTTATGCTCCCTAAACGTTAGGTCGTCAGACATCATTATTCCCAAATCCTTTACATGCTGTTTTCCTACTATGGGTACATTTGATTGTGTTTTGTACTCTGTATTATGTTTAAGGTCCTCATTTTTACCGTACCTGAGTACCTGGAATTTATCACTGTTAAACATCATGTTATTTTCTGATGCCCAGTCGAAAACTTTATTAATATCAGCTTGAAGTTTTTCAATGTCTTCAGCCGAGGTAATTTTCATACTGATTTTTGTGTCATCTGCAAAGGATGATACGAAGCTGTGACTTGTATTTTTGTCTATATCTGATATGAGAATAAGGAAAAGCAGCGGTGCAAGGACTGTACCCTGAGGTACAGAGCTTTTAACTGCACTTGGACTAGATTTTATATGGTTGACCGTTACTCGCTGAGTCCTGTTTGACAGAAAACTGAGTATCCAGCGTCCTACTTTACCGGTTATTCCCATTGACTTCATTTTGTGTGCTATCACGCCATGGTCACATTTATCGAAAGCCTTTGCGAAGTCCGTGTATATCACATCAGCATTCTGTTTTTCTTCTAATGCCTCAGTGACTTTGTCGTAGTGCTCAAGTAGCTGTGAGAGGCACGATCTTCCCGCTCGAAATCCATGTTGGCCTGGGTTGTGAAGGTCATTGGTCTCCATGAAATTGGTGACCTGACTCCTAATCACTCTCTCAAATACTTTTATTATGTGCGATGTTAGTGCAACTGGTCTATAATTCTTTGCCAATGCTTTGCTCCCTCCCTTGTGTAGAGGGGCTATGTCTGCTACTTTAAGTGCATCTGGTATCTCCCCCGTGTCCAAGCTCTTCCTCCACACTATACTGAGTGCCTGTGCTACCGGCACTTTGCATTTCTTTATAAATATTGAATTCCATGAGTCTGGACCTGGGCCGAGTGCATGGGCATGTTTTCAATTTCTCTTTCAAAATTTAGTGCGCTCGTGTTGATATCAGTTATATTTACAGGGGTTTGAATATCCCGCATAAAGAAATTGTCTGGATCTTCCACTTTCATGTTGTTTATTGGAGTGCTAAACATGTCCTCATACTGCTTTTTTAGGATTTCACTAATTTCTTTGTCATCCTCCGTGTATGAACCTTCACTTGTACGAATAGGTCCAATACTGGCAGTGGTTTTTGCTTTTGATTTCGCATATGTGAAGAAGTATTTTGGATTTTTCTTTATTTCCTGAATTGCTTTCTGTTCTAACTGCCTTTCTTCAGTTTCATATGAGTGTTTCAATTTCCGCTCGATTTCTTCAATCTCCCTATTTAAATTATTCCTTCTTTGACGGAAATTCGTGTCTGCATAAGCAGTTCCGTTATTTTTTCCTGCGTTTATAGTGTCGTCTGCGTTCTCTTTCTACGTTGGATCTCTTTCTGGCTTTCCTCAAAGGAACATGTTTCAGACAGACTTGATACGCTTCCGAAGTCAGTTTTTCTATTCCTTCTGTAGGACTTGTATTACTTAAACAGTTTCCCATGGAATGTTTGTAAGTTCCCTGTTTATTATCTCCCAGTCTATCCTTTTATTATTAAAATTGAATTTACTGAATAGCCCCTCTCGCTTTATCAACGTTTTAGGTCTATTCTGAGTATTGATGGTCGTTTGCACTTCAATGAGCTTGTGATCTGAATATGTGGTATCTGATATCGTAATGTCTCTGATAATGTCTTCATTGTTCGTAAAGACCAGATCTAGAATATTTTCATTTCTCGTTGGCTCCGATATCTGCTGATTGAGTGAAAATTTGTCACAGAATCTAAGTAGTTCTCTAATCTGTGGTTGGTTAGGTCCTGATAGATTTCCTGGTATAATATTATTGTTTGCTATTCTCCACCTGAGACTAGGCAAGTTGAAGTCACCTAGGAAGATAATATCAGGTATCGGGTTCTCCAAATTATCAAGGCTATTCTCTATTTTGTTTATCTGTTCTGTGAATTCCTCAGCCGTTGCATCTGGCGGTTTGTATATTAGAATAATCACTAAATTTATTTCTCTATTTTTAATCCCAGTACCTCTACCACCTCATTTGTAACGTTAAGGAGCTCCGAGCATACAAGGTCTTCCCTAATATACAGACCCACTCCTCCATGTGACCTAATTTTCCTATCATACCTGTATAGGTTATATCCTAGAATCAAGATCTCACTGTCTAAGAATTTCCCTGCATGGGTTTCTGTTAAGGCTCCAAATACTGCATTTGACTCCGTGAGGAGGCCATTTATGAACTGTACTTTGTTGTTTGTTCTTGTTTTCACTCCTTGTATGTTGGCAAAGATGAATGAGGTTACTCTATTAGTGATAGTTTGACTGGGAGACTTTTTCGGCAAGCCCATTATGCGTGGACATATTGAGTTTGTTCTGACCAGTGCTGATTGTTGTAGGGCAGTAGCCTCTCGTAGTTGTAGTTCCCTTTTGGTGTGTAATTGTATCTGTAATTCTGGTATGCAAGTGGATCTGGCATCCAGTTCCATACATTCTCCATGCTCCTCCTTTTGAATTCTCTTTCGGTCTGGTATAAAAAATTTATCGAGTTTCCTCCAAGTTCAATATCCTGCTTGCTACTCTTTATGTAGCGTTCCGTGTCTTTCACGTGAAAGTATGGGCAGCTGAGGTCATAGCATTTTCTGTCCTCCAGTGATATTTGGCACATGTCAGGATGGAAAAACCTACATATTGATACAAAACGACACTCACCTTTCCTAACCATATTTAAAAATTTTTGGGATGTTGGTAACTGCATTCTAATGCTTTCTTATTACCAGCATATCTATGTCTGCATATGCCCTTTGCATAAAATTTGCATAAGTATGTCCTTCTGTTCTGACTCGCTCTATCGGGAACCGTAGTAGTGTCTGTACCTATCGAGCTGTCAGTGCTGTCTGTTACACTTTCTAGTTTACTGTCATCTACATCCGGGCCTACTGAGTCAGAGTTTACAATGAGGCGTGTCAATTGTATAAGGAGTGTCAAGTGTATGAGCCGTATCATGTGTATGAGGAGTGCCAAGTGTATGAGGCGTGTCAAGGGTATGGGGCGTGTGATGTCTATGAGGAATATCAAGAGAGTTGTGAGGTAACTGGGAGAGAAACACCTGGAATAATAACACTCTACAACCCATGGTCCACAACAGTGTATGTGTAGTGTTAAGTGTTTGAGGCTGTCAAGAGTGTGTGTGAGGAGTATCAAGTGTGTACTCACCTAGTTCTGAATGCGGGGGTTGAGCTCTGGCTCTTTGGTCCCGCCTTTCAACTGTCAATCAGCTGGTGTACAGATTCATGTGCTTACTGGGCTCTATCATATACACATTTGATACTGTGTATAGAGTCAGCCTCCACCACATCACTGCCTAATGCATTCCATCTGTTAACTACTCTGACACTGAAAACGTTCTTTCTAACGTCCCTGTGGCTCATTTGGGTACTCAGTTTCCACCTGTGTTCCCTTGTTCGAGTACCCCCACGGTAAACTATTTATCTTTATCTACCCTGTCGATTCCTCTTAGAATTTTGTAGGTAGTGATCATGTCTCCCCGAACTCTCCTATCTTCCAGCGACGTTAGGTTCATTTCATACAGCCTTTCCTCGTAACTCATGACTTTTAGTTCAGGGACTGGCAGTTCGCTTTGAACTTTTTCCAGCTTAGTCCTATGTTTGACAAGGTACGGGTGTAACACGGGACGGGGTTCTCTCTCTACCTTCTTCTCCCCTTTTTCTCTCTTTACCCGTATTCTTTACTTTAGTTCTTAACCAAGGGACCCCAAGACTTTTACTCGAGCAGACTCCACGCCACGCGGTCTCAAGACGATTTACCGACTTGAGATTCTACAACCCGTATGACGTGAAACTAGACTTCTAGCAAAGTTCTAGGATCTCCTTTCCGCCGCCACCACCAGATCAGTAACCAAAATGAGCCATGATCGAGATCTGGTTCGATCACGCTAAATAATCAACCTTGGGGCTTGATCCCCACTAGTAAACCAAAATACCCTTGAGTCTTATGTGTGGAGTTAATTAAAAACGATGTGAATGATGTACTCGGATTTGAGGAGCATCGGCGTCCACTTCAACTCGACCACGTGGGGACCACGTGACAAGGACAATTTCACAAAAATACAAAAGAAAAATGGAAATAATAAAAATACACATTAACTAATTAATTTATTCAAAATTAAGCAAAATCTAAATAATTGTTCACTCCCTAACTGAATATTTAACGGCAATGAGTGGACTATTCCCTACAATTACTCACAAAGCAACTCTACCTTCTATGTTGACCCGCTTGGGTAGAGTGCTGGTCTTATGGGAGGTGAGATGGTGACCTCCCCCAGTTGATCCGGATACCACACTGATCGTCCTCTCTGCTCCTCTACCCAGAGGCCTAGATCTGTATTCTTCCGCTAGTATCTAAGTTACTTTGCCAGGCTTAAGTTATAACAATTAACCTCTGTCGTACTGAATTATCCAGATTGATTGACTTATTGTACTGAAGTTAAATTACACAAACATCTTAAGGAAGAGCTATTCCCAATTACAAAATAGCTATTTGACCTTTGAGAAATTAGAGGACATGGCAACTGGTGACTTATGACCGTCAAATCCCTCCGCCTTAGAGGCCTAGTTCTCGCTCGTGACGTCACTGATGGTGACTTAAACTCTTTCTTCTAATAATTAATATACTCTTGATATTATAAACAGTAATACTATACAATACAATTTGAATGCAAACTGAGTGAAGGTTAATTTCTCTAAATAAGTGAATACTGTAGAATGATTCATTATGAAGCTTGGGAACAAAGGTGGTTATTTCCACCACGAATTCTCTGGGGACAGGTCCCGAGGTCGCCATGCGGTCCAGCTTCCCATTCTCCCTTGTAACTAAACATTCTGGAATCTTCTGGATAATTCTTACAACAAACCCAGTTTGTTACACGGGCTCCATGCTGAGGCCGCATACTCCATGATTGGTCTTACGTATAATGTCCACAAGGTTCTAAATAATTCCTTACAAAGGTTCCTGAAGGCAGTTCTGATGTTAGCCAGCCTCGCATACGCCGCCGATGTTATTCTTTTTATATGGGCTTCATGAGACAGGATTGGTGTGATATCAACTCCTAGATCTTTCTCTCTGTCCGTTTCATGGAGAACTTCATCACCCATTCCGTATCCTGTTTCTGGCCTCCTGTTTCCACTGCCTAGTTTCATTACCTTACATTTACTCGGGTTGAACTGTAGCAGCCATTTGTTGGAACATTCATTCAGTTTGTCTAGATCATCTTGTAGCCCCATACTATCTTCCTCTGACTTAATCCTCCTCATAATTTTTGCATCATCAGCAACGTTGAGAGGAACGAGTCTATTCCCTCTGGGAGATCATTCACATATATCAGAAACGGTACAGGTCCAAGGACTGAACCCTGTGGGACTCCACTGGTGGCACTTCGCCAATCTGAGACCTCGCCTCTCACAATGACTCTCTGTCTTCTGTTACTTAGGTACCTCCTTATCCAATGGAGTACCTTCCCTTTCACTCCTACCTGCATCTCCAGCTTGTGCACTAGTCTCTAGCGTAGTACTGTGACAAAGACTTTCTTGCAATCGATAAATATGCAGCCTGCCTAGCCCTCTCTTTCTTTGCCAGATTTTTGTTGCCTGGTCATAGAATTCAATTAATCCTGTGAGGCATGATTTGCCATTCCTGAACCCATGCTGATGTTGTGTTACAAAGTTCTTTTGCTCCAGATGTTCCACTAGCTTTTTTCGCACAATCTTCCCCATCAGCTTGCATGATATGCAAGTTAGGGACACTGGCCTGTAGTTTAGTGCCTCCTGACTATCTCCATTTTGTACATTGGGACTACTTTAGCAGTCTTCCAAATTTTTGGCTGCTCCCCTGTTACCAGTGATTTGTTATACACAGAGAGTGGCAGGCACAGTGCTTCTGCTCTTTCCATTAGTATCCATGGTGAGAGTACATCCGGGTCTATATCCTTTGTCACGTCCAAATCTAGCAAAAGCTTCCTCACCTCCCCACTGGTAATCCCAAAGTCCTCTAGTGGTACCTAGTTAACTATTACCTCTCTTATCTCTGGAACTTCTCCTTGCTCTAATGTGAAGACCTCCTGTAATTTCTCATTGAGTTCCTCACACACTTCTTTTTCGTTTGTAGGGAATCTGTCTGCCCCCATCCTCAGTTTCATTACCTGTTCCTTCACTGTTGTTTTCCTCCTGATGTGGCTGTTCAGTAATTTTGGTTGAGTCTTTGCTTTGCTTGCTATGTCATTTTCATATTGCCTTTCTGCCTCTTTTTTCACCCTGACGCATTTCTTCCTGGAACTCTGGTACCTTTCTCTGCTCTCTAGTGTCCTATTATTTCTATAGTTGCTCCATGCCCTGGCACTTAATTGCGTTGCTAGCTTACATCTCTTTTTAAACCATGGGTCTCTCATCTGCATTTCATTCTTTTCCTTTTGGACTGGGATGAACTTGTCTGTTGTTTCCTTACACTTTTGTGTGATGAAGTCTATCATGCATTGGGCCGTCTTTCCTCCGAGCTCTATTTCCCAAGTAATATCTGTTAGGAGTTTTCTTATCTCATCATAGTTTCCCTTTTGGAATGCCCCTCTTTTGTTTTCTGTGCCCTTCCTTGAGTACATTAACCCTTCTTCGACCAAATACTCATTTACCATTACACTGTGACCACTCATTCCCACTGGGGCTTCGAAACCGATTTCCCTTATGCCGGAGTCATTTAGCGTGAAGACTAGGTCGAGTCTCGCTGGTTCATCATTGCCTCTCATTCTTGTGGGTTCCCTGACCTGCTGACTTAAAAAGTTTCTTATCGCCTCTTCCAACAGTTTAGCTGTCGAGGTTTCCTCACCTCTGTGTGGTTCCTTGTTTTCCCAGTCTATGCTTCCGTGATTGAAGTCCCACATGATGATCAGATGGGATCTATTTCTACAGGCAGCAGCCGTTACTCTTTCAATTATAGTGTTGACTGCCATATAGTGATAAGACACTCGCCTGGCGTTCCGCGAGCACTTTGTCATGGGTTCATATCCTGGCTGGGGAGGATTTACTGGGCGCAAATCCTTAACTGTAGCCTCTATTTAACTTAACAGTAAAATGGGTAGAAATGTAAAATAGTTGTAACAAAGATTCTTCGCAGCAGGGATCGTATTCCAGGAACCTGCCGTAAACGCTATGCGTACTAGTGGCTGTACAAGAATGTAACAACTCTTGTATATATCTGTGGTGTCTGTGTATAGCTGAGATACTCTTGGTAGTAAGGTTGATGTAAAGTCATTCCTGGTTACTGACTTTAATAATAAAAGACGATTACATGATAGAGTAGCTCCCAAGCTTGGCAGGCGTCCTGTGCTTTGTTTACCTTCTCTAGTGGCGTCCAGCCGCCGCACATAGAAAACGGATGGTACCATTTTCTGTGAACATGACATCCCTCCTTTTCTTTAAAAAGAATGAATACAGGATGTCTACCATGCTTGTAGCACAAAGCAAAGTTATTGACACAAAGTAAGTTATTAACATGTCAAGAGATATTGCATACATTTAACATTAATTAAACACACAAAGAATTTAAACAATCTTTACCACAAAGGATTTCAATGTTAAAAATACATATGCAATGTTAAACAAACATGAAAGAAACTGTAATACAAAGTTACAAAATATTGAATGAGATCTGCATTATTCAAACAATATTAAATTTAGTTCAGCATAACAAGTAAATACTTTGCATTACATAGGAACACAATTAATCATCATATCGTGTAGGGCGTTTAACATGACGTTTTGGACGAGAGTCCTTAAATACAAAAACATCCCTCGATGAATTGTTTATCGAGTTATAACTCATTTTTTCTTTTTCTTTTGCACGACTTTGCACTTCATCATTTTCTACACTATTTGGAATCACTTTGAAATAAGCCATATTACGTGTTATACTATGATCTCTATTACTCGCTGTTACCATAGTTCCTTTTACACTAATCACTTTATATGGTTTTGTATCATACGGCATATCTAACTTTCCCTCTTTTTCTTTTTAACGAGAACAGTATCTCCAACCTTTATGAATTGTTCCTTTGCACGTTGATCATGAGCAATTTTCATTTTGCCCTTCGCTAGTGCATCCTTCTGAGCGAGACGTTTATCCGTTACCTTGGCTGGCATGACAGGTAGTGCGATCCTCATAGGACGTCCAAATAAAAGTTCGCCAGGCGACTTGCCCAGTGTTCCATGCGGTGTTGCACGGTAGTTCCTGAGAAAAGCATACATAGCTTGTTTCCAGGATCGTCCTTCGGCATGAGCACAGCGTACAGCTTTCATGAGAGGTTGCATGAATCTCTCGACTTCTCCATTTGCTTGTGGATGTAGTGGCATCACACGGCGGTGTTTGAATCCAATATGCTCAGCAAAGTTGACAAAGTCTTGTCCATTAAATGGCGGTCCATTGTCCGTCTTGACAACTTCAGGAATGCCAAAGTTTGAAAAGATCTTGTCGAGCTTCGGGATGACAGCCTTTGCAGATGTGGAAGTGATGATTTCTACTTCTGGATAACGTGAGTGATCATCAATGACTACCATCAAGTACTCTCCAGTTGGTAGCGGTCCACAGAAGTCCATCGATACTTCCATCCATGGTGCAGCAGGTAGTGGTGAAGGTTGTAGAGGTGTTGGTCTTGAAGTATCCACTGCAGCTTGGCAAGGGACACAGGCATCATGCATGTCCTTAGCTTGACGATCAATGCCAGGAAACCACACCTTTTCTCGTAGCAGCTGTTTGGTCCTTACAAGACCTTGGTGTCCTTGATGTGCAAGCTTCAGAGCACGTTGCTGGAGAACAGCTGGAATGACGATACGAGTACCTCGCAGCACGGTGTCGCGTTGTTGCGTAACACTTAATTCTGTCTGGATGCGTTCAAGTGCTTTGAATGCATCTTGGTCAACTCCTGAGGGTGGGATGCGTGGAAACTTTTTCTTAGTCAATGCATCCACTGTTGCTTGCAGAGTTGGGTCCTCTAGGGTTGCAGTACGTATTTCATCAAGAGTGAGAGCTTTAGGGACTGCATCACAGGTTACAGAGTGTACATATTCCTCGGCAACTTGCTGATGCTTGGTGATGGTGAAACTGTTGGCAGGATGTCGACTGATGTAATCAGCGGGATTGCCTGCACCTGGCTTGTATTTCACCGTAAAGTTGTATGGTTGCAGACGAAGAGCCCATCTCTCAATGCGAGCTGGTGGTTTGGACTTTGGATTATTGAAGATGGTCTCCAA
>WNGS01005608.1:80471-95673 GCA_020271785.1 Procambarus virginalis
TGACAAAGATAAGCAAGAAAGAGAGAGCTGGGCAGATTGCATTTTCTTGGATTGTCGGAAAGCCTTTGACACAGTACCGCATAAGAGGCTGGTACATAAGCTGGAGAGAACAGGCAGGGTGTAACTGGTAAGGTGCTCCAGTGGATAAGGGAGTACCTAAGCAAAGCAATAGGAGCAGTGAGTTACGGTGAGGGGTGAGACCTCCGATTGGCGTGAAGTCACCACTGGAGTCTCACAGGGCTCTGTACTCGGTCCTATCTTGTTTCTGATATATGTAAATGATCTCCGGAGGGTATCGATTCATTTCTCTCAATGTTTGCAGACGATGCCAAAATTATGAGAAGGATTAAAACAGAAGAGGACTGTTTGAGGCTTCAAGAAGACCTAGACAAGCTGAAGGAATGGTCGAAACAAATGGTTGTTAGAGATTAACCCAACCAAATGTAATGTAATGAAGATAGGTGTAGGGAGTAGGAGGCCAGAACAAGGTACCATCTGGGAGAGGAAATTCTTCAGGAGTCAGAGAAAGAAAAGACTTGGGGGTTGATATCACGCCAGACCTGTCTCCTGCAGCACATATCAAGAGGATAACATCAGCTGCATATGCCAGGCTGGCCAACATACGAACGGCATTCTGAAAGTTGTTTAAAGAATCATTCAGAACTTTGTATACCACATATGTCAGGCCAATCCTGGAGTATGCAGCCCCAGCTTGGAGTCCATATCTAGTCAAGGATAACACTAAACTGGAAAAGGTTCAACGGTTTGCCACCAGACTAGTACCCGAGCTGAGAGGTATGAGCTACGAGGAGAGACTACGGAATTAAACCTCACTTTGCTGGAAGACAGAAGAGTTAGGGGGGACATGATCACCACATTTAAGATTCTGAAGGAATTGATAGGGTAGATAAAGACAGGCTATTAACACAAGGGGCACACGCACAAGGGGACACAGGTGGAACTGTGTGCCCAAATGAGCCACAGAGATATTAGAAAGAACTTTTTCAGTGTCAGGGTGGTTGACAAATGGAATGCATTAGGAAGTAATGTGGTGGAGGCTGACTCCATACACAGTTTCAAGTGTAGATATGATAGAGCCCAGTAGGCTCAGGAATCTGTACACCTGTTGATTGACGGTTGAGAGGCGGGACCAAAGAGCCAGAGCTCAACCCCACAAACACAACTAGGTGACAACTAGGTGAGTACAGTCACATCAGGAGTAAAACAGCAGTGAAAGAACAGGTAATGAAACTTAGAACAGGCGAGAACAGGTATACAGAGAATGACAAAGAGGTGTGTGAAGAACTCATCAAAAATTTCCTGGAGGTCTTCACAATAGAACAAGGTGAGTTCACTGCACTAGGAAGGGGGCAGTAAACCAGGCAGCCTTGCAAGGGATCGAAATTACGAGAGATGAGGTCAAGAGACACCTGTTGGTTCTTGATGTGAGGAAGGCTGTTGGTCAAGACGGGATTTCACCATTGGTATTGAAAGAGTGTGCAGAGGCACTATGCTTGCCACTCTCCATAGTGTATAGTGGGTCACTGGAGACTGGAAACCTACCAGAAATATGGAAGACTGCTAATGTAGTCCCAATATATAAAAAGGGTGACAGACAAGAAGCACTGAACTACAGGCCAGTGTCCTTAACTTGTATACCATGCAAGGTGATGGAGAAGAACGTGAGAAATAAAACTAGTAAAACATCTGGAGAGAAGGGACTTTGTGACAACCCATCAACACGGATTCAGGGAGGGTAAATCTTGCCATACAGGATTAAAATAGAATTCTACGACCAGGTGACAAAGATTAATCAAAAAAGAGAAGCCTGGGAGGACTGCATTTTCTTTCACTGTCGGAAAGCCTCTGACACAGTACCCTATAAGAGTCTGGTGCATTTGCTGGAGAGACAGGCTGGAATGACTGGTAAGGTGCTCCAGTGGATAAGGGAGTACCTAAGCAATAGGAAGCAGAGAGTTACAGTGAGGGGTGAGACCTCAGATTTGCGTGAAGTCCCCAGTGGAATCCAACAGGGCTCTGTATTCGGTCCTGTCCCGTTTCTGATATACATAAATGATCTCCCAGAGGGTATAGACTCATTCCTCCCACTGTTTGCTGACGATGCCAAAATTATGAGAAGGATTAAGACAGGAGGACTGCTTGAGGCTTCAAAAATACCTAGACAAACTGAAGGAATGGTCGAACAAATGGTTGTTAGAGTTTAACCAAGCAAATGTAATGTAAAGATGATAGGTGTAGGGAACAGGAGACCAGACACAAGGTTTATTTGGGGGATGAAATTCTTCAAGAATCAAAGAGAGAGAAAGACTTGGGGGTTGATATCACGCCAGACCTGTCCCCTGAAGCTCATATCTCTTGATTTGGGCTTCAGGGGATTATCCTGGGGATTATCAGGAGGTGATGTTATCCTGATGGATAACATCAGGATAATAATATGTCAGGTTGACCAACATAAGAACGGCCTTCAGATACTTGTGTACGGAACCATTCAGACCTTTGTATACCACATATGTCAGACTAATTCTGGAGTATGCAGTTCCAGCATGGAGTCCATATCTAGTCAAGCATAAAACTAAACTGCAGAAGGCTCAAAGGTTTGCCACCAGACATTTCCCTGAGCTGAGATGTATGAGCTACGAGGAGAGACTACGGGAGTTAAACCTCACGTCGCTGGAAGACAAAAGAGTCAGGGGGGGGGACACGATCACCATATACAAGATTCTCAAAGTAATTGATAGAGTAGATAAGGACAGGCTATTTAAATCAAGGGGCACACGCACTAGAGGACACAGGTGGAAATTGAGTGCCCAAATGAGCCACAGAGACAACAGAAAGAACTTTTTTAGTGTCAGAGTGGTTGACAAATAGAATGCATTAGGATGTAATGTGGTTGAAGCTGACTCCATTCACAGTTTCAAGTGTAGATATGATAGAGCCCAATAGGCTGAGGACCCTGTACACCAGTTAATTGACAGTTAAGAGGTGGGACCAAAGAGTCAGAGCTCAACCCTTGCAAGCACAAATAGGTAAATACAAGTAGGTGAAATAGGTGAGTAATGTTATGATCCCAGGCAGCCGAAAAAAACGAGTCTCCCCTTTGAGAATTATTCTATCAAGCCTGACCTGACTAGAAGGTCTAGGAAATATAGAGGTGATAACACAGATGTAAAATAGTTGGTTAGATTTAATGAACAATTTGAGATTATGGGCAGTGAATAAGAAAATAGGTAAATGACTGGTTAGGAGATGTGGATAATTTGCTGGAGGCGTGAGTCTCGCTTCTGGAGGGCTTTGATCTCACTTGAGTGCCAGACATCGCAGGGGGAAGCCGTGCTCCGTTTGAGCTCCCGTCAGAAAGGAATCCCTGGTGATATATCTCCAAGAGAAGAGAGTGTGTGCAGACGTTCCAGCTGTGAAATCGAGCTGGAAACGATGTGGTCTCAAGTCATGGAGGGCGAGGAGTGTTTATTAAGCCGCCCAGAGACATTATCGTGGGCCGTGGGAGTGCCCTGACCAGACTCCGTCAGAAGGAGGAGCGCCCTCGACCAGACAATCTGTGGTAAACACGATTTAAGCCAGTCTGTAGCGATTACTTGTATTTGGTCATGTGCCCAGCGACAGTAGCAATGTTTATTAATATGTTAGACATGTTTGGTAAGGCAGGAAGCCTAAATAAGAGGAAGGAGATGAGAGAGACAGCTGGAGAGACGAGCAGCATGTCCTCTCCCGTCGACTGCCTGAAGCCAACTGACTGGCGGTGGAGGAGAGTGAGGAGGACCGCTGGGCAAAGCGGAGCATGGACCAGCCCAAACGGGGGAGTCCACTCTCACAGTATGTAGAAAGCAGATAGATGTTGGGGGCAAACTTACTGTATGAATTACTTCGTCTATGTGTTTATAAGGAAACGTTTTTATTGGAGTGTCCATGGGTTGCAGGTTTGTCTTTGGGGAAGAAGTTGCTGAGAACTTCGAAGCCAGCACAGAGCGAGTAGTTTATGAGACTCCAAGGTAGTGGAGGAGACGACCTCGAGCTGTGAGGAGAAGCAGTGAGGAGGAGTGTCACGTGCTTCTGTAGAAGTGGTGAAGCACCATAGTTGCTCAAGGAAAACTTCATGGGTAGCAGCCTGGAGGCGTTGCAGAGGATCCTGGTAGTTAAACCCGGAAGAACCTGAAGAGATCAGGGTAGTGAACTTCCAGATGTGGAAGGGAAGTTCTAAATGATTACTTGTAGGGAGGTGATAGAGTGTTTGGTTGTCATTAGCGTGCAAGACGCAGTGAAAGGTGAGTGATTGTTTGCCATTCTTGTGCCGAGGAGTGTTTATACTGAAGTATAGAGTTACAGTCGTAGGCTGGATTACCTACAGATGTATGTGTTCTAGGACTGATAGGGTGATCGAGTGATCATTGTTGTATATCAAGGAACATTTATAATGATATTTATGTTATCGCATTAATATGCCAATTTTCCTTGTACATGTTTAGATATATATATATATATATAGGAAATCTACAGCCTCTAGGAAGCGAACTATTTTGTGTCCTCTTAATGCTCATTTTTTTGTATACAATCAGATATGTAACTGTATAACCTTGCCCTATATATATATATATATATATATATATATATATATATATATATATATATATATATATATATATATATGCAAACAAGCCTGAATGGTCCCCAGGACTAGATACAACTGAAAACTCACACCCAGAAGTGACTCGAACCCATACTCCCAGGAGCAACGCAACTGGTATGTACAGGGACGCCTTAATCCGCTTGACCATCACGACCGGACATAAGGAAGTGATAGCCGGAGCTATATGAACCACTTCCCCGCCGGCACTCGGATGGTAATCTTGGGCATAGCATTTTATCAAATCACCTCATGTTTTGGGGCAACACGTGAGGAACACAAATGCAAACAAGCCTGAATGGTCCCCAGGACTAGATACAACTGAAAACTCACACCCCAGAAGTGACTCGAACCCATACTCCCAGGAGCAACGCAACTGGTATGTACAGGGACGCCTTAATCCGCTTGACCATCACGACCGGACATAAGGAAGTGATAGCCGGAGCTATATGAACCACTTCCCCGCCGGCACTCGGATGGTAATCTTGGGCATAGCATTTTATCAAATCACCTCATTTTTGGGGCAACACGTGAGGAACACAAATGCAAACAAGCCTGAATGGTCCCCAGGACTAGATACAACTGAAAACTCACACCCCAGAAGTGACTCGAACCCATACTCCCAGGAGCAACGCAACTGGTATGTACAGGGACGCCTTAATCCGCTTGACCATCACGACCGGACATAAGGAAGTGATAGCCGGAGCTATATGAACCACTTCCCCGCCGGCACTCGGATGGTAATCTTGGGCATAGCATTTTATCAAATCACCTCATTTTGGGGGGCAACACGTGAGGAACACAAATGCAAACAAGCCTGAATGGTCCCCAGGACTAGATACAACTGAAAACTCACACCCAGAAGTGACTCGAACCCATACTCCCAGGAGCAACGCAACTGGTATGTACAGGGACGCCTTAATCCACTTGACCATCACGACCGGACATAAGGAAGTGATAGCCGGAGCTATATGAACCACTTCCCCGCCGGCACTCGGATGGTAATCTTGGGCATAGCATTTTATCAAATCACCTCATTTTTTGGGGCAACACGTGAGGAACACAAATGCAAACAAGCCTGAATGGTCCCCAGGACTAGATACAACTGAAAACTCACACCCCAGAAGTGACTCGAACCCATACTCCCAGGAGCAACGCAACTGGTATGTACAGGACGCCTTAACCCTTGACCATCACGACCGGACATAAGGAAGTGATAGCCGGAGCTATATGAACCACTTCCCCGCCGGCACTCGGATGGTAATCTTGGGCATAGCATTTTATCAAATCACCTCATGTTCACTTCTGGGGTGTGAGTTTTCAGTTGTATCTAGTCCTGGGGACCATTCAGGCTTGTTTGCATTTGTGTTCCTCACGTGTTGCCCCAAAAATGAGGTGATTTGATAAAATGCTATGCCCAAGATTACCATCCGAGTGCCGGCGGGGAAGTGGTTCATATAGCTCGGCTATCACTTCCTTATGTCCGGTCGTGATGGTCAAGCGGATTAAGGCGTCCCTGTACATACCAGTTGCGTTGCTCCTGGGAGTATGGGTTCGAGTCACTTCTGGGGTGTGAGTTTTCAGTTGTATCTAGTCCTGGGGACCATTCAGGCTTGTTTGCATTTGTGTTCCTCACGTGTTGCCCCAAAAAATGAGGTGATTTGATAAAATGCTATGCCCAAGATTACCATCCGAGTGCCGGCGGGGAAGTGGTTCATATAGCTCTGGCTATCACTTCCTTATGTCCGGTCGTGATGGTCAAGTGGTTAAGGCGTCCCTGTACATACCAGTTGCGTTGCTCCTGGGAGTATGGGTTCGAGTCACTTCTGGGTGTGAGTTTTCAGTTGTATCTAGTCCTGGGGACCATTCAGGCTTGTTTGCATTTGTGTTCCTCACGTGTTGCCCCAAAAAATGAGGTGATTTGATAAAATGCTATGCCCAAGATTACCATCCGAGTGCCGGCGGGGAAGTGGTTCATATAGCTCGGCTATCACTTCCTTATGTCCGGTCGTGATGGTCAAGCGGATTAAGGCGTCCCTGTACATACCAGTTGCGTTGCTCCTGGGAGTATGGGTTCGAGTCACTTCTGGGGTGTGAGTTTTCAGTTGTATCTAGTCCTGGGGACCATTCAGGCTTGTTTGCATTTGTGTTCCTCACGTGTTGCCCCAAAAATGAGGTGATTTGATAAAATGCTATGCCCAAGATTACCATCCGAGTGCCGGCGGGGAAGTGGTTCATATAGCTCCGGCTATCACTTCCTTATGTCCGGTCGTGATGGTCAAGCGGTTTAAGGCGTCCCTGTACATACCAGTTGCGTTGCTCCTGGGAGTATGGGTTCGAGTCACTTCTGGGGTGTGAGTTTTCAGTTGTATCTAGTCCTGGGGACCATTCAGGCTTGTTTGCATTTGTGTTCCTCACGTGTTGCCCCAAAAATGAGGTGATTTGATAAAATGCTATGCCCAAGATTACCATCCGAGTGCCGGCGGGGAAGTGGTTCATATAGCTCCGGCTATCACTTCCTTATGTCCGGTCGTGATGGTCAAGCGGATTAAGGCGTCCCTGTACATACCAGTTGCGTTGCTCCTGGGAGTATGGGTTCGAGTCACTTCTGGGGTGTGAGTTTTCAGTGATATATATATATATATATATATATATATATATATATATATATATATATATATATATAATATATTGTCTTGCTGATAGTGCAACATTGTATTATAAGACTTGTCCTGCTTGAGGAGGTTGGTAACATTAGGTGGTGAATAAGGAGATAGATACCACTTGATAAGCAGATGATAGAGTTCTGATGCTTTTGGAGTGCAACCTGACTGAAATAGTATAGAGTGTAGGATTCATTATTATTATTATTGTTATATATGTGTATGTATTGTGTATGTGCTTTGTCCAGTAAATGTATTCAAATTTGCTGGTGTTTGCCCTTGTCCTAGTGAGGCTTCCCAGGATGTAGTAAAGAAGGAGAGAGAGAGAAAGAAACAAGAACCACCGCTGTGGACAGGGAAGGATAGAAAACTAATAAGACAAAGGGGATTGAGGAGATCGTATCACATAAGGAGAGAATGGGGAGTCACAGCGGCTCGAGTGGGTGTGTGCTCGTGACAACGAGGCTAAGTATCGGAGCCGCATCCCTAAACGTGTGACGTTGAGCCCCTCTCCGAGGGTCAGAAGCGCTCAGCGTGATCTGGTAAAGTATAAGCACTCTACCGAGTTGTGGGTGGGTGGTCCAGAAAGTAGGATCAACGACCACACACCAACCCACAACCACAATACAATAGTACATACATACTTGTATGATTGACAATCATACATGTATGCTTACTACCAGTTGATTGACAGCGGAGAGGTGGGACCAAAGAGCCAATGCTTAAGCAAGCACAACTAGGTGAGTACATACATAGATATATATAGGGTGAGTTCGAGGCTATGATTGTACAAGTGAATATAGTGTTATTTCCACGTTTATCGTGCTTTTTCTCTAATGTGACTGGCACGTGGATCACCTAATTCCAACAGATTCAAGTAACCACCCCGGAAGGTTGAAAGTCTCAGTTGGATACCAGTGGTGTGTCTCTGGGACTATTCCTTATTATGGATATGTAGTAAGGTCGGTGGAGCTCCTATCTTCTACTCCACTAGTCGGGAGTTCGAGGCTACAATAGAATATGATTATAGAAATGATTAGGTGATGTTTTGGTTAGGCGTATGTTTTTTCTTTGTTAAGGTGATATCATGGGCTTGTCTGATGTGATTTTTGGGGCACTTGATTGAAGATAACAGGTCAAATGCATCGTCAGCTTGGTCGACGTATACCTATGTTATGATCTCAGCCTGCATGAGAAACGAGTCTCCCTCCTGAGAGTTATTCAGCAAGCCTGACCTAACTGGAAGGTCCGGAATCATAGAAGGCGATAATACTTAGGTAAGATAGTGTGGTCGATTTAAATAAAAATTTAAGATATGGGCAAGAACAAGAAAAACAGATAATGATGGTTGATACCTGGTTGATGGGGTTCTGGAGTTCTTCTACTCCCCAAGCCCGCCCGAGGCCAGGCTTGACTTGTGAGAGTTTGGTCCACTAGGCTGTTGCTTGGAGCGGCCCGCAGGCCCACATACCCACCACAGCCCGGCTGGTCCGGAACTCCTTGGAGGAATAAATCTAGTTTCCTCTTGAAGATGTCCACGGTTGTTCCGGCAATATTTCTTATGCTTGCTGGGAGGACGTTGAACAACCGCGGACCTCTGATGTTTATACAGTGTTCTCTGATTGTGCCTATGGCACCCCTGCTCTTCACTGGTTCTATTCTGCATTTCTTCCATATCGTTCACTCCAGTACGTTGTTATTTTACTGTGTAGATTTGGGACCTGGCCCTCCAGTATCTTCCAGGTGTATATTATTTGATATCTCTCTCGTCTTCTTTCTAGTGAGTACATTTGGAGAGCTTTGAGACGATCCCAATAATTTAGGTGCTTTATCGCGTCTATACGTGCTGTATATGTTCTCTGTATTCCCTCTATTTCAGCAATCTCTCCTGCTCTGAAGGGGGAAGTGAGTACTGAACAGTACTCAAGACGGGACAGCACAAGTGACTTGAAGAGTACAAGCATTGTGATGGGATCCCTGGATTTGAAAGTTCTCGTAATCCATCCTATCATTTTTCTGGCTGTCGCAATATTTGCTTGGTTATGCTCCCTAAACGTTAGGTCGTCAGACATCATTATTCCCAAATCCTTTACATGCTGTTTTCCTACTATGGGCACATTTGATTGTGTTTTGTACCTGTATTATGTTTAAGGTCCTCATTTTTACCGTACCTGAGTACCTGGAATTTGTCACTGTTAAACATCATATTATTTCTGATGCCCAGTCGAAAACTTTATTAATATCAGCTTGAAGTTTTTCAATGTCTTCAGCCGAGGTAATTTTCATACTGATTTTTGTGTCGTCTGCAAAGGATGATACGAAGCTGTGACTTGTATTTTTGTCTATATCTGATATGAGAATAAGGAAAAGCAGCGGTGCAAGGACTGTACCCTGAGGTACAGAGCTTTTAACTGCACTTGGACTAGATTTTATATGGTTGACCGTTACTCGCTGAGTCCTGTTTGACAGAAAACTGAGTATCCAGCGTCCTACTTTACCGGTTATTCCCATTGACTTCATTTTGTGTGCTATCACGCCATGGTCACATTTATCGAAAGCCTTTGCGAAGTCCGTGTATATCACATCAGCATTCTGTTTTTCTTCTAATGCCTCAGTGACTTTATCGTAGTGCTCAAGTAGCTGTGAGAGGCACGATCTTCCCGCTCGAAATCCATGTTGGCCTGGGTTGTGAAGGTCATTGGTCTCCATGAAATTGGTGACCTGACTCCTAATCACTCTCTCAAATACTTTTATTATGTGCGATGTTAGTGCAACTGGTCTATAATTCTTTGCCAATGCTTTGCTCCCTCCCTTGTGTAGAGGGGCTATGTCTGCTACTTTAAGTGCATCTGGTATCTCCCCGTGTCCAAGCTCTTCCTCCACACTATACTGAGTGCCTGTGCTACCGGCACTTTGCATTTCTTTATAAATATTGAATTCCATGAGTCTGGACCTGGGGCCGAGTGCATGGGCATGTTTTCAATTTCTCTTTCAAAATTTAGTGCGCTCGTGTTGATATCAGTTATATTTACAGGGGTTTGGATATCCCGCATAAAGAAATTGTCTGGATCTTCTACTTTCATGTTGTTTATTGGAGTGCTAAACATGTCCTCATACTGCTTTTTTAGGATTTCACTAATTTCTTTGTCATCCTCCGTGTATGAACCTTCACTTGTACGAATAGGTCCAATACTGGCAGTAGTTTTTGCTTTTGATTTCGCATATGTGAAGAAGTATTTTGGATTTTTCTTTATTTCCTGAATTGCTTTCTGTTCTAACTGCCTTTCTTCAGTTTCAATTTCCGCTCGATTTCTTCAATCTCCCTATTTAAATTATTCCTTCTTTGACGGGAATTCGTGTCTGCATAAGCAGTTCCGTTATTCTTTTCCTGCGTTTATAGTGTCTTCTGCGTTCTCTTTCTACGTTGGATCTCTTTCTGGCTTTCCTCAAAGGAACATGTTTCAGACAGACTTGATACGCTTCCGAAGTCAGTTTTTCTATTCCTTCTGTAGGACTTTTATTACTTAAAACAGTTTCCCATGGAATGTTTTAAGTTCCCTGTTTATTATCTCCCAGTCTATCCTTTTATTATTAAAATTGAATTTACTGAATAGCCCCTCTCGCTTTATCAACGTTTTAGGTCTATTCTGAGTATTGATGGTAGTTTGCACTTCAATGAGCTTGTGATCTGAATATGTGGTATCTGATATCGTAATGTCTCTGATAATGTCTTCATTGTTTGTAAAGACCAGATCTAGAATATTTTCATTTCTCGTTGGCTCCGATATCTGCTGAGTGAGTGAAAATTTGTCACAGAATCTAAGTAGTTCTCTAATCTGTGGTTGGTTAGGTTCTGATAGATTCCCTGGTATAATATTATTGTTTGCTATTCTCCACCTGAGACTAGGCAAGATGAAGTCACCTAGGAAGATAATATCAGGTATTGGGTTCTCCAAATTATCAAGGCTATTCTCTATTTTGTTTATCTGTTCTGTGAATTCCTCAGCCGTTGCATCTGGCGGTTTGTATATTAGAATAATCACTAAATTTATTTTCTCTATTTTTAATCCCAGTACCTCTATCACCTCATTGTAACGTTTAGGAGCTCCGAGCACACAAGGTCTTCCCTAATATACAGACTCACTCCTCCATGTGACCTAATTTTCCTATCACACCTGTATAGGTTATATCCTGGAATCCAGATCTCACTGTCCAAGAATTCCCCTGCATGGGTTTCTGTGAAAGCTCCAAATACTGCATTTTACTCCGTGAGGAGGCCATTATGAACTGTACTTTATTGTTTGTTCTTGTTTTCAGTCCTTGTATGTTGGCAAAGATAAATGAGGTTACTCTATTAGTGATAGTTTGACTGGGAGACTTTTTCGGCAAGCCCATTATGCGTGGACATATTGAGTTTGTTCTGACCAGTGCTGATTGTTGTAGGGCAGTTGCCTGTCGTAGTTGTGGTTCCCTTTCGGTGTGTAGTTGTATCTGTAATTCTGGTTAGGAGATGGTTAGGATGGTTAGGACTGGTTAGGAGATGTAGACAATTGGCTGGAGGTGTGAGGCTCGCTTTGGGAGGGCTTTGACCTCACTTGAGGCCAGACATCGCAGGGGGAAAGCCGCGCTTCGTCGAGCTCCCGCCAGAAGGGAACCCCTAGTGATATATCTCCAAAGAGAAGAGAAGTGTGCAGACGTGCCAGCTGTGGAGTCGAGCTGAAGACGTTGCGGTCTCAAGTCCTGGACGGCGGGGAGAGTATTAAGCCGCCCAGAGACAGTTTTGTGGGCTGTGGGAAGCGCCCTGGTCAGACGTTGTTAGAGGGAGAAGCGCCCTCGACCAGATAATCTGTGGTTTGTCTTTGGGGAAGAAGTTGCTGAGGACTTCGAAGCCAGCACAGAGGGAGTAGTTGATGAGACTCCAAGACAGGGAAGGAGAGGACCTCGATCTGTGAGGAGAAGCAGTGAGGAGGAGTGTCACGTGCTTCTGCAGAGGTGGTGAAGTACCACAGTTATTTGAGGAAACTTTATGGTGCAGCAGCCAGGAGAGCTGTGGATGATCCTAGTAGGAGTAGAGAAGCACCATAGTTGTCCAAGGAAACTTCATGGTAGCAGCCTGGAGGAGCTGCAGAGGATCCTGGTGGTTAAGCTATGAGGAACCTGAAGTTGTCAGGGTAGTGAAATAGTTCTAAATGATCACTTGTATGGAGGTGAGTGTGTCTGTCATTAGCGTGAACGACGCAATGAGAGGTGAGTGATCGTTTGCCATTTATGTGCCACGAAGTGTATATTGAAGTTTTGAGTTACAGACGTAGGCAGGAATACCTACAGATATATATATATGTATTCTAAGACATAGAATGATCGATTGATTCGTTGTGTGGCACGGATCATTTATACTGATATATATATGTGTGTGTTATTGTATTCACTTAGTTGTATTCACTTAGTTGTATTTTACGGGGGTTGAGCTTTGCTCTTTCGGCCCGCCTCTCAACTGTCAATCAACTGTTTACTAACTACACTAACTACTTTTTTTTTTTTCACACCACACACACACACACACACACACCCCAGGAAGCAGCCCGTGACAGCTGACTAACTCCCAGGTACCTATTTACTGCTAGGTAACAGGGGCATTCAGGGTGAAAGAAACTTTGCCCATTTGTTTCTGCCGGGTGCGGGAATCGAACCCGCGCCACAGAATTACAAGTCCTGCGCGATATCCACCAGGCTACCTGGCCCCTTGTGTGTGTGTGTGTGTGTGTGTGTGTGTGTGTGTGTGTGTGTCTAAATATGTATACATATATATACTGAATTATATGTACACTTATGCCAAAAATACCCCTTTCTTATTTTGTATTCAATTCAGGAAGAACATTTCTACAGTTACGGGCTCCGCGTCGCTCGCTCCTCCGGAAAGTTTACTTTATTCGTCGAGATGATTTATATGAAATTGTTCTTCCAGTCCAGCCACACATTGCAATTTCTTTTCCTGTTACGACCTCTGGAGCAAAATTGCAATTGCTGTTGCAATATTGTCATACGTGAAACATGACTAGAAGCAATCAAACAAGGTGAAGTAAATACAACACACAAGTTGAGAATCACGTTCATATATACCAGACATTTCTCTGATTTAGGAAGTTACCGGTAAACTAGAACGTTTGACTTAGAAAGGTTACAGGTAAACTACAACATGGAAAACTGGTGAGACGATAAACAGATTAATTGTGAACTGGAGAAATTTTCGTCAGAATTGCATGTTACAATTAATGAAACAAAAAAATATTTAGTGTTAACGAGAGTGCTGTAGACTTGAGCACTGAAACTAGTCATTGTGGACTAATATTACTGAAGACATCACCACCTCCGATCACCTTCCCTAGCGAGACCATCCCACACCATTGTTCTGGTGGTAATCACCATCAGTCACGACCTCGCTCCTTGACGACCACCATATATTAGTGCGCCTCCAGAGTTGACGTCACCATCTCCGACGGTGTCAATACCCCCCCCCCCCTGACGATCATCACCATAGGTCACCATTCCTGACAATCACCATCACCAGCTGTCATTGTCACTGAATCTTACCAAGCAAGTGCGGTGGGCGCAGCTGGTAATTCTCTGCCTAGAGACAAAGTGTTGGTGCAACACTGGTCTAGCAGTGTTGTGTTGGTGCAACACTGGCCTAGCAGTGTTGTGTTGGTGCAACACTGGCCTAGCAGTGTTGTGTTGGTGCAACACTGGTCTAGCAGTGTTGTGTTGGTGCAACACTGGCCTAGCAGTGTTGGTTGTGTGTCGCGAGAGTGTTCGTGTCTTGCTGCTGTAATTATTGTTTTGCTTATATATCGGATTACAAAGCAATTCACTCGGCAACTGACCAGCGGATTTGAGCGATGCTGTTTATGGAAAGATTTAGAGTCAATAGTCAATGTATGGCGCGGTTTTCATGCGAAATTGTTTTCGAATTAATTTATAAATGTTTAAACTGTTTTGTTAATATTTTACCTTAGTAAACGGGTCCATATAATTATCATCCGGTTAAAAAATATTGCATAGTTTGGATTCAAAGTCATCGTCCAAATTTGTAATCTCTTTCGTGATTGCTCAATATTAAATTGTTTTCCCGGAGAACAATTATGTGACTTATGAATCTTTTGAATATTTGCATTATTACCCATATAGTATATTATATAATATAATATAATATATTATAATATAATATATTATAGTAATATAATAATATTACCTAAGTATTTTGCAAAAACATTGAACAGATGTGATGATATTATTTCTGGAGGCTTGCTGCTGAATATGATTTGATTTGCCAATATTCTTCGTGGACTGATGTGCTAAGAGCCCCACTAACATTAAATCACTGGACACACTCTGGTGTATCTCTCGTTCTCCATTTAAATGGAGAAAGAGAGATACTTAAATGAACTTAAATGAACTTAAATTATTTGTATTGTTTTCTACAATTGCTCTCTTTTAATTTATAAATATGTTTACTTCATATATACCAGCATTAAAACTCGACTGCCTTTCATCAGACATATTAACTGAAGTGGTTATTGCTTCTTACAGGCAGTGTTTCTCTATTGGTGTTGCAACTGTGCTCACCAGTTTTGTATCATTGGCAAATTGTTGTATCGTGCACCATCTACGTAATTTATGAAAGACCTGAAAAAGTGTTCCCCAGCCTCGTCCCCGTGGCTGTCATGTCCAGCCTCGTTCCCGTGGCACCTGTCATGTCATGCCCAGCCTCGTCCCCGTGGCACCCGTCTTGTCATGCCCAGCCTCGTCCCCGTGGTACTCCTTTTGTCATGCCCAGCCTCGTCCCCGTGGCACCCGTCTTGTCATGCCCAGCCTCGTCCCC
>WNGS01005608.1:96673-115065 GCA_020271785.1 Procambarus virginalis
AGAGAGTGGTCACACAGTGTGGGAGAAGAGAGAGAGTGGTCACACAGTGTGGGAGAGAGAGAGAGTGGTCACACAGTGTGGGAGAAGAGAGAGAGTGGTCACACAGTGTGGGAGAAGAGAGAGAGTGGTCACACAGTGGGGAGAAGAGAGAGAGTGGTCACACAGTGTGGGAGAAGAGAGATCGGTCACACAGAGAGAGAGTGGTCCACAGTGTGGGAGAAGAGAGAGTGGTCACACAGTGTTGGAGAAGAGAGAGTGTCACACAGTGTGGGAAAGAGAGAGAGAGCGGTCACACAGTGTGGGAGAAGAGAGAGTGGTCACAAGTGTGGGAGAAGAGAGAGTGGTCACACAGTGTGAGAAGAGAGAGTGGTCACACAGTGTGGAGAAGAGAGAGAGTGGTCACACAGTGTGGGAGAGAGAGAGAGGTCACACAGTGTGGGAGAAGAGAGAGAGTGGTCACACAGTGTGGGAGAAGAGAGAGAGTGGTCACAGAGTGTGGGAGAAGAGAGAGAGTGGTCACACAGTGTGGGAGAAGAGAAAGAGAGTGGTCACACAGTGTGGGAGAAGAGAGAGAGTGGTCACACAGTGTGGGAGAAGAGAGAGAGTGGTCACACAGTGTGGGAGAAGAGAGAGAGTGGTCTCACAGTGAAGGAGAAGAGAGATCGGTCACACAGTGTGGGAGAAGAGAGAACGGTCACGCAGTGTGGGAGAAGAGAGAGAGTGGTCACACAGTGTGGGAGAAGAGAGAGAGTGGCCACACAGTGTGGGAGAAGAGAGAAGTGGTCACACAGTGTGGGAAGAGAGAGAGAGTGGTCACACAGTGTGGGAGAGAAAGAGAGTGGTCACACAGTGTGGGAGAAGAGAGTGGTCACAGAGTGTGGGAGAGGAGAGAGAGTGGTCACACAGTGTGGAAGAAGAGAGATCGGTCACACAGTGTGGGAGAAGAGAGAGAGTGGTCACACAGTGTGGGAGAAGAGAGAGAGTGGTCACACAGTGTGGGAGAAGAGAGAGAGTGGTCACACAGTGTGGGAGAAGAGAGAGAGTGGTCACACAGTGTGGGAGAAGAGAGAGAGTGGTCACACAGTGTGGGAGAAGAGAGAGAGTGGTCACACAGTGTGGGAGAAGAGAGAGAGTGGTCACACAGTGTGGGAGAAGAGAGAGAGTGGTCACACAGTGTGGGAGAAGAGAGAGAGTGGTCACACAGTGTGGGAGAAGAGAGAGAGTGGTCACACAGTGTGGGAGAAGAGAGAGAGTGGTCACACAGTGTGGGAGAAGAGAGAGTGGTCACACAGTGTGGGAGAAGAGAGAGTGGTCACACAGTGTGGGAGAAGAGAGAGTGGTCACACGTGTGGGAGAAGAGAGAGTGGTCACACAGTGTGGGAGAAGAGAGAGAGAGTGGTCACACAGTGGGAGAAGAGAGAGAGGTCACACCATGTGGGAGAAGAGAGAGAGTGGTCACACAGTGTGGGAGAAGAGAGAGAGTGGTCACACAGTGTGGGAGAAGAGAGAGAGTGGTCACACAGTGTGGGAGAAGAGAGAGAGTGGTCACACAGTGTGGGAGAAGAGAGAGTGTCACACTGTGGGAGAAGAGAGAGAGTGGTCACACATGTGGGAGAAGAGAGAGAGAGTGGTCACACAGTGTGGAGAGGAGAGTGGTCACACAGTGTGGGAGAAGAGAGAGAGTGGTCCTTCAGTGTAGGAGAAGAGAGAGTGGTCACACAGTATTGGAGAAGAGAGAGTGGTCACACAGTGTGGGAGAAGAGAGTGGTCACACAGTGTGGGAGAAGAGGGTGGTCACACAGTGTGGGAGAAGAGAGTGGTCACACATGTGGGAGAAGAGAGTGGTCACACAATGTGGGAGAAGAGAGTGGTCACACAATGTGGGAGAAGAGAGTGGTCACTCAATGTGGAGAAGAGAGTGGTCACACAATGTGGGAGAAGAGAGTGGTCACACAATGTGGGAGAAGAGAGTGGTCACACAATGTGGGAGAAGAGAGTGGTCACGCAATGTGGGAGAAGAGAACACCCAGCCTACCTGTGTTACACCCAGCTTTCCTCTACAATACCCATCCTACCTCTACAACACCATGCCTACCTCTACAACACCATGCCTACCTCTACAACACCATGCCTACCTCTACAACACCATGCCTACCTCTACAACACCATGCCTACCTCTACAACACCCATCCTACCTCTACAACACCCATCCTACCTCTACAACACCATGCCTACCTCTACAACACCATGCCTACCTCTACAACACCATGCCTACCTCTACAACACCATGCCTACCTCTACAACACCCATCCTACCTCTACAACACCATGCCTAACTCTACAACACCATGCCTACCTCTACAACACCATGCCTACCTCTACAACACCATGCCTACCTCTACAACACCCATCCTACCTCTACAACACCCATCCTACCTCTACAACACCATGCCTACCTTTACAACACTATGCCTACCTCTACAACACCATGTCTACCTCTACAACACCCATCCTACCTCTACAACACCCATCCTACCTCTACAACACCATGCCTACCTCTACAACACCCATCCTACCTCTACAACACCATGCCTACCTCTACAACACCATGCTACCTCTACAACACCATGTCTACCTCTACAACACCCATCCTACCTCTACAACACCCATCCTACCTCTACAACACCCATCCTACCTCTACAACACCATCCTACCTCTACAACACCCATCCTACCTCTACAACACCCATCCTACCTCTACAACACCCATCCTACCTCTACAACACCCATCCTACCTCTACAACACCATGCCTACCTCTACAACACCATGCCTACCTCTACAACACCATGCCTACCTCTACAACACCCATCCTACCTCTACAACACCCATCCTACCTCTACAACACCATCCTACCTCTACAACACCGTGCCTACCTCTACAACACCCATCCTACCTCTACAACACCATCCTACCTCTACAACACCCATCCTACCTCTACAACACCCATCCTACCTCTACAACACCATGCCTACCTCTACAACACCATGCCTACCTCTACAACACCCATCCTACCTCTACAACACCATCCTACCTCTACAACACCATGCCTACCTCTACAACACCCATCCTACCTCTACAACACCCATCCTACCTCTACAACACCATGCCTACCTCTACAACACCATGCCTACCTCTACAACACCCATCCTACCTCTACAACACTCATCCTACCTCTACAACACCATCCTACCTCTACAACACCCATCCTACCTCTACAACACCATCCTACCTCTACAACACCATCCTACCTCTACAACACCCATCCTACCTCTACAACACTCATCCTACCTCTACAACACCCATCCTACCTCTACAACACCCATCCGACCTCTACAACACCCATCCTACCTCTACAACACCCATCCTACCTCTACAACACCCATCCTACCTCTACAACACCCATCCTACCTCTACAACACCCATCCTACCTCTACAACACCCATCCTACCTCTACAACACCCATCCTACCTCTACAACACCCATCCTACCTCTACAACACCATGCCTACCTCTACAACACCATGCCTACCTCTACAACACCGTGCCTACCTCTACAACACCCATCCTCCCTCTACAACACCCATCCTTCCTCTACAACACCATGCCTACCTCTACAACACCGTGCCTACCTCTACAACACCCATCCTACCTCTACAACACCGTGCCTACCTCTACAACACCGTGCCTACCTCTACAACACCCATCCTACCTCTACAACACCCATCCTACCTCTACAACACCCATCCTTCCTCTACAACACCCATCCTACCTCTACAACACCCATCCTACCTCTACAACACCCATCCTACCTCTACAACACCCATCCTACCTCTACAACACCCATCCTACCTCTACAACACCCATCCTACCTCTACAACACCGTGCCTACCTCTACAACACCGTGCCTACCTCTACAACACCATGCCTACCTCTACAACACCATGCCTACCTCTACAACACCGTGCCTACCTCTACAACACCGTGCCTACCTCTACAACACCATGCCTACCTCTACAACACCATGCCTACCTCTACAACACCGTGCCTACCTCTACAACACCGTGCCTACCTCTACAACACCGTGCCTACCTCTACAACACCATGCCTACCTCTACAACACCATGCCTACCTCTACAACACCGTGCCTACCTCTACAACACCGTGCCTACCTCTACAACACCATGCCTACTTGTGTAGGCCCCAAGTTACGTCCACAAGACCCTGCCCACCTACCTGTGGCACCACAGGAAGAAAGCAGCCAGCTCCACAAGCAGTTGTATGGCTAGTACCAGGCCCAGGTAGACAGCAGCACAGATGGTGGTGGTGGTGACTGTGTAGCGGTGAGGGGAAGACAACACTATCTCCCTGTGGGGACCTGTGCCACCACAAGGTCGCTATTACTCTCATGGTATAAGTTCATTATATGAAATATATCTGGATTTATAATAGAATGTATGCGTGTGCCCACCTAATTGTGCGTGTGAGGGTTGCGCTTAGGCTCCCTGGTCCCGCCTCTCGACTGTCAATCAACCGTCAGTCTGTTTGTCTGCGCAAGGTTGGAAGTCAAATGCTTGAGAGGTAGCGTCAAGGACAAGGAACACGTACCAGACATGGTTTTATGGACGCGTTATAATAAGAACCACGTACCGGCCATAGTGTCATGATCACGTTGTAAAAAGGACAAGAACCACGTACCGGTCATAGTGTCATGATCACGTTGTAACAAGGACAAGAACCACGAACAGGCCATAGTGTCATGGAGGTGTCATAACAAGGACCACGTACCAGCAGTAGTCTCGGTGATAACAGTGAGCCAGTAGGAAGCACCAGTCTGGAGTTTAAAGTTGTGGTAGCCTCCCCACACCCGGCCCTCACCAACCACAAACACCTGGGTTATGTTGTCGACCTCCTGTTGTAGACCAAGGGTTGTAGAGTGTCATTATTGGAGTTGTTTCCCTGTCAGTTACCTCACAACTCACTTGATATTCGTCATACACTTGACACCCCTCATACATTTGATATTCCTCATACACTTGACACTTCTCATATATTTGATATTACTCATACACTTGACACTCCTCATACATTTGATATTCCTCATACACTTGACACTCCTCATACACTTGACACTCCTCATACACTTGACATTCCTCATACACTTGACATTCCTCATACACTTGACACCCTCATACATTTGATATTCCTCATACACTTGACACTACTCATACACTTGACACTCCTCATACACTTGACACTCCTCACACACTTGTATTCCTCACACTCCAGGTGAGTGTGGAATACACACTAGGTGAGTACAACTAGGTGAGTACAGATCCAGACCCCCTCCAGATCCAGACTCTAGTCAAGCATAAGACTAAACTGGAAAAGGTTCAAAGGTTTGCCACCAGACTAGTACCCGAGCTGAGAGGTATGAGCTACGAGGAGCGACTGCAGGAATTAAACCTCACTTCGTTGGAAGACAGAAGAGTTAGGGGGGACATGATCACCACATTCAAGATTCTCAGGGGAATCGACAGGGTTGATAGAGATAGGCTGTTTAACACAAGGGGCACACGCACTAGGGGACACAGGTGGAAACTGAGTGCCCAAATGAGCCACAGAGATATTAGAAAGAACTTTTTTAGTGTCAGAGTGGTTGACAAATGGAATGCATTAGGAAGCGATGTGGTGGAGGCTGACTCCATACACAGTTTCAAGTGTAGATATGATAGAGCCCATTAGGCTCAGGAAACTGTACACCTGTTGATTGACGGTTGAGAGGCGGGACCAAAGAGCCAGAGCTCAACCCCCGCAAGCACAACTAGGTGAGTACAACTAGGTGAGTACAGATCCAGACCCCCTCCGCTACACCACCCCAGACCCTCATTGTTTTCACATACATGATCCTCCCAGACCCCTCTCACCCATGATCCCCCAGGTTCACCGTCCTAGGCCCTCCCAGACACTCCTCAACCTCGTTACTCCAGTGGAACCAACAGAAACTGTGGATGGAAGGAAGAGAGTCAGTTTCAAGGTAAATATACTCGAACATAGATGGGTTTACAAGCAAGGCAAGTGAACTTAGCGAAAGAGTACAGGAAGGGAACCCGGATGTAATTGAACTCACAGAAACAAAACTCTGAGGAATTATAATAGACGCGATGTTTCCCTAGGAATACACAGTAATAAGGAGAGAGAGGGAAGAAAGTGGAGTGGGCCTTGTAATAAGAAAGGAATGGAGATTTGAGGAGATGGTTATCCAAGGTTGTGAGGGGTTCAGAGACTACATAGCAGTTACCATGACGATGGGAGAGCCAAAAGTAGTAGTAGCAGTGATATATAACCTCCACCAAATGATAGAAGTCCCAGGCAAAAGTATGACAGAAACAATATATATTTTTTTTTGAGATATATACAAGAGTTGTTACATTCTTGTACAGCCACTAGTACGCATAGCGTTTACGGCAGGTTCCTGGAATACGATCCCTGCTGCGAAGAATCTTTGTTACAACTATTTTACATTTCTACCCATTTTACTGTAAAGTTAAACAGAGGCTACAGTTAAGGATTTGCGCCCAGTAAATCCTCCCCAGCCAGGATATGAACCCATGACAAAGTGCTCGCGGAACGCCAGGCGAGTGTCTTATCACTATATGGCAGTCAACACTATAATTGAAAGAGTAACGGCTGCTGCCTGTAGAAATAGATCCCATCTGATCATCATGTGGGACTTCAATCACGAAAGGATAGACTGGGAAAACAAGGAACCACACAGAGGTGAGGAAACCTCGAGAGCTAAACTGTTGGAAGAGGCGATAAGAAACTTTTTAAGTCAGCATGTCAGGGAACCCACAAGAATGAGAGGCAATGATGAACCAGCGAGACTCGACCTAGTCTTCACGCTAAATGACTCCGACATAAGGGAAATCGGTTTCGAAGCCCCAGTGGGAATGAGTGGTCACAGTGTAATGGTAATTGAGTATTTGGTCGAAGAAGGGTTAATGTACTCAAGGAAGGGCAAAGAAAACAAAAGAGGGGCATTCCAAAAGGGAAACTATGATGAGATAAGAAAACTCTTAACAGATATTACTTGGGAAATAGAGCTCGGAGGAAAGACGGCCCAATGCATGATAGACTTCATCACACAAAAGTGTAAGGAAACAACAGACAAGTTCATCCCAGTCCAAAAGGAAAAGAATGAAATGCAGATGAGAGACCCATGGTTTAATCAGAGATGTAAGCTAGCAACGCAATTAAGTGCCAGGGCATGGAGCAACTATAGAAATAATAGGACACTAGAGAGCAGAGAAAGGTACCAGAGTTCCAGGAAGAAATGCGTCAGGGTGAAAAAAGAGGCAGAAAGGCAATATGAAAATGACATAGCAAGCAAAGCAAAGACTCAACCAAAATTACTGAACAGCCACATCAGGAGGAAAACAACAGTGAAGGAACAGGTAATGAAACTGAGGATGGGGGCAGACAGATTCCCTACAAACGAAAAAGAAGTGTGTGAGGAACTCAATGAGAAATTACAGGAGGTCTTCACATTAGAGCAAGGAGAAGTTCCAGAGATAAGAGAGGGAATAGTTAACCAGGTACCACTAGAGGACTTTGGGATTACCAGTGGGGAGGTGAGGAAGCTTTTGCTAGATTTGGATGTGACAAAGGCTATAGACCCGGATGTACTCTCACCATGGATACTAATGGAAAGAGCAGAAGCACTGTGCCTGCCACTCTCTGTGTATAACAAATCACTGGTAACAGGGGAGCAGCCAAAAATTTGGAAGACTGCTAAAGTAGTCCCAATGTACAAAATGGAGATAGTCAGGAGGCACTAAACTACAGGCCAGTGTCCCTAACTTGCATATCATGCAAGCTGATGGGGAAGATTGTGCGAAAAAAGCTAGTGGAACATCTGGAGCAAAAGAACTTTGTAACACAACATCAGCATGGGTTCAGGAATGGCAAATCATGCCTCACAGGATTAATTGAATTCTATGACCAGGCAACAAAAATCTGGCAAAGAAAGAGAGGGCTAGGCAGACTGCATATTTATCGATTGCAAGAAAGTCTTTGTCACAGTACCACACTAGAGACTAGTGCACAAGCTGGAGATGCAGGTAGGAGTGAAAGGGAAGGTACTCCATTGGATAAGGAGGTACCTAAGTAACAGAAGACAGAGAGTCATTGTGAGAGGCGAGGTCTCAGATTGGCGAAGTGCCACCAGTGGAGTCCCACAGGGTTCAGTCCTTGGACCTGTACCGTTTCTGATATATGTGAATGATCTCCCAGAAGGAATAGACTCGTTCCTCTCAACGTTGCTGATGATGCAAAAATTATGAGGAGAATTAAGTCAGAGGAAGATAGTATGGGGCTACAAGATGATCTAGACAAACTGAATGAATGTTCCAACAAATGGCTGCTACAGTTCAACCCGAGTAAATGTAAGGTAATGAAACTAGGCAGTGGAAACAGGAGGCCAGAAACAGGATACGGAATGGGTGATGAAGTTCTCCATGAAACGGACAGAGAGAAAGATCTAGGAGTTGATATCACACCAATCCTGTCTCATGAAGCCCATATAAAAAGAATAACATCGGCGGCGTATGCGAGGCTGGCTAACATAAGAACTGCCTTCAGGAACCTTTGTAAGGAATTATTTAGGACCTTGTGGACCTTATACGTAAGACCAATCATGGAGTGTGCAGCCTCAGCATGGAGCCCGTACCTTGTCAAACATAGGACTAAGCTGGAAAAAGTTCAAAGCGAACTGCCAGTCCCTGAACTAAAAGTCATGAGTTACGAGGAAAGGCTGTATGAAATGAACCTAACGTCGCTGGAAGATAGGAGAGTTCGGGGAGACATGATCACTACCTACAAAATTCTAAGAGGAATCGACAGGGTAGATAAAGATAAATAGTTTACCGTGGGGGTACTCGAACAAGGGAACACAGGTGGAAACTGAGTACCCAAATGAGCCACAGGGACGTTAGAAAGAACGTTTTCAGTGTCAGAGTAGTTAACAGATGGAATGCATTAGGCAGTGATGTGGTGGAGGCTGACTCTATACACAGTTTCAAATGTGTATATGATAGAGCCCAGTAAGCACATGAATCTGTACACCAGCTGATTGACAGTTGAAAGGCGGGACCAAAGAGCCAGAGCTCAACCCCCGCATGCAGAACTAGGTGAGTACACACTTGATACTCCTCACACACACTCTTGACAGCCTCAAACACTTAACACTACACATACACTGTTGTGAACCATGGGTTGTAGAGTGTTATTATTCCAGGTGTTTCTCTCCCAGTTACCTCACAACTCTCTTGATATTCCTCATAGACATCACACGCCTCATACCCTTGACACGCCTCATACACTTGGCACTCCTCATACACATGATACGGCTCATACACTTGACACTCCTTATACAATTGACACGCCTCATTGTAAACTCTGACTCAGTAGGCCCCGGATGTAGATGACAGTAAACTAGAAAGTGTAACAGCAGCACTGACAGCTCGATAGGTACAGACACTACTACGGTTCCCGATAGAGCGAGTCAGAACAGAAGGACATACTTATGCAAATTTTATGCAAAGGGCATATGCAGACATAGATATGCTGGTAATAAGAAAGCATTAGAATGCAGTTACCAACATACCAAAAAATGTTTAAATATGGTTAGGAAAGGTGAGTGTCGTTTTGTATCAATATGTAGGTTTTTCCATCCTGACATGTGCCAAATATCACTGGAGGACAGAAAATGCTATGACCTCAGCTGCCCATACTTTCACGTGAAAGACACGGAACGCTACATAAAGAGTAGCAAGCAGGATAATGAACGTGGAGGAAACTCGATAAATTTTTTATACCAGACCGAAAGAGAATTCAAAAGGAGGAGCATGGAGAATGTATGGAACTGGATGCCAGATCCACTTGCATACCAGAATTACGGATACAATTACACACCAAAAGGGAACTACAACTACGAGAGGCTACTGCCCTACAACAATCAGCACTGGTCAGAACAAACTCAATATGTCCACGCATAATTGGCTTGCCGAAAAAGTCTCCCAGTCAAACTATCACTAATAGAGTAACCTCATTCATCTTTGCCAACATACAAGGACTGAAAACAAGAACAAACAACAAAGTACAGTTCATAAATGGCCTCCTCACGGAGTCAAATGCAGTATTTGGAGCCTTCACAGAAACCCATGCAGGGAAATTCTTAGACAGTGAGATCTTGATTCTAGGATATAACCTATACAGGTATGATAGGAAAATTAGGTCACATGGAGGAGTGGGTCTGTATATTAGGGAAGACCTTGTATGCTCGGAGCTCCTTAACGTTACAAATGAGGTGGTAGAGGTACTGGGATTAAAAATAGAGAGAATAAATTAGTGATTATTCTAATATACAAACCGCCAGATGCAACGGCTGAGGAATTCACAGAACAGATAAACAAAATAGAGAATAGCCTTGATAATTTGGAGAACCCGATACCTGATATTATCTTCCTAGGTGACTTCAACTTGCCTAGTCTCAGGTGGAGAATAGCAAACAATAATATTATACCAGGAAATCTATCAGGACCTAACCAACCACAGATTAGAGAACTACTTAGATTCTGTGACAAATTTCACTCAATCAGCAGATGTCGGAGCCAACGAGAAATGAAAATATTCTAGATCTGGTCTTTACGAACAATGAAGACATTATCAGAGACATTACGATATCAGATACCACATACTCAGATCGCAAGCTCATTGAAGTGCAAACGACCATCAATACTCAGAATAGACCTAAAACGTAGATAAAGCGAGAGGGGCTATTCAGTAAATTCAATTTTAATAATAAAATGATAGACTGGGAGATAATAAACAGGAAACTTACAAACATTCCATGGGAAACTGTTCTAAGTAATACAAGTCCTACAGAAGGAATAGAAAAACTGACTTCGGAAGCGTATCAAGTCTGTCAGAAACATGTTGCTTTGAGGAAAGCCAGAAAGAGATCCAAAGTAGAAAGAGAACGCAGACGACACTATAAACGCAGGAATAAAATAAAGGAACTGCTTATGCAGACACGAATTTCCGTCAAAGAAGGAATAATTTAAATAGGGAGATTGAAGAAATCGAGCGGAAATTGAAACACTCATATGAAACTGAAGAAAGGCAGTTAGAACAGAAAGCAATTCAGGAAATAAAGAAACATCCAAAATACTTCTTCACATATGCAAAATCAAAAGCAAAAACCACTGCCAGTATTGGACCCTTTCGTACAAGTGAAGTTTCATACACGGAGGATGACAAAGAAATTAGTAAAATCCTAAAAAAGCAGTATGAGGACATGTTTAGCACTCCAATAAACAACATGAAAGTGGAAGATCCAGACAATTTCTTTATGCGTGATATTCAAACCCCTGTAAATATAACTGATATCAACACGAGCGCACTAAATTTTGAAAGAGAAATTGAAAACATGCCCATGCACTCGGCCCCAGGTCCAGACTCATGGAATTAAATATTTATAAAGAAATGCAAAGTGCCGTTAGCACAGGCACTCAGTATAGTGTGGAGGAAGAGCTTGGACACGGGGGAGATACCAGATGCACTTAAAGTAGCAGACATAGCCCCTCTACACAAGGGAGGGAGCAAAGCATTGGCAAAGAATAATAGACCAGTTGCACTAACATCGCACATAATAAAAGTATTTGGGAGAGTGATTAGGAGTCAGGTCACCAATTTCATGGAGACCAATGACCTCCACAATCCAGGCCAACATGGATTTCGAGCGGGAAGATCGTGCCTCTTACAGCTACTTGAGCACTACGACAAAGTCACTGAGGCATTAGAAGGAAAACAGAATGCTGATGTGATATACACGGACTTCGCAAAGGCATTCGATAAATGTGACCATGGCCTGATAGCACACAAAATGAAGTCAATGGGAATAACCGGTAAAGTAGGACGCTGGATACTCAGTTTTCTGTCAAACAGGACTCAGCGAGTAACGGTCAACCATATAAAATCTAGTCCAAGTGCAGTTAAAAGCTCTGTACCTCAGGGTACAGTCCTTGCACCGCTGCTTTTCCTTATTCTCATATCAGATATAGACAAAAATATAAGTCACAGCTTCGTATCATCCTTTGCAGATGACACAAAAATCAGTATGAAAATTACCTCGGCTGAAAACATTGAAAAACTTCAAGCTGATATTAATAAAGTTTTCGACTGGGCAACTGAAAATAACATGATGTTTAACAGTGATAAATTCCAGGCACTCGGGTACGGTAAAAATGACGACCTTAAACATAATACAGAGTATAAAACACAATCAAATGTACCCATAGTAGGAAAACAGCATGTAAAGGATTTGGGAATAATGATGTCTGACGACCTAACGTTTAGGGAGCATAACCAAGCAAATATTGCGACAGCCAGAAAAAGATAGGATGGATTACGAGAATTTCAAATCCAGGGATCCCATCACATTGTTGTACTCTTCAAGTCACTTGTGTTGTCCCGTCTTGAGTACTGCTCAGTACTCACTTCCCCCTTCAGAGCAGGAGAGATTGCTGAAATAGAGGGAATACAGAGAACATATACGGCACGCATAGACGCGATTAAGCACCTAAATTATTGGGATCGTCTCAAAGCTCTCCAAATGTACTCACTAGAAAGAAGACGAGAGAGATATCAAATAATATACACCTGGAAGATACTGGAGGGCCAAGTACCAAATCTACACAGTAAAATAACAACGTACTGGAGTGAACGATGTGGAAGAAAATGCAGAATAGACCAGTGAAGAGCAGAGGTGCCATAGGCACAATCAGAGAACACTGTATAAACATCAGAGGTCCGCGGTTGTTCAACGTCCTCCCAGCAAGTATAAGAAATATTGCCGGAACAACCGTGGACATCTTCAAGAGGAAACTAGATTTATTCCTCTAAGGAGTGCCGGACCAACCGGGCTGTGGTGGGTATGTGGGCCTGCGGGCCGCTCCAAGCAACAGCCTGGTGGACCAAACTCTCACAAGTCAAGCCTGGCCTCGGGCCGGGCTTGGGGAGTAGAAGAACTCCCAGAACCCCATCAACCAGGTATCAAACAGGTACCATCACTTGGCACTCCTCATACACATGACACGCCTCATACACTTGACACGCCTCATACACTTGACACTCCTTATACACGGACTCTCTTCACACTTGACATCCTCATACACTTGTCAATCCACACTCTTGACACTCCTAACACTTGATATGATTCACACTGACATCCTCATACACTTGACACTCCTNCCTCTACAACACCATGCCTACCTCTACAACACCCATCCTACCTCTACAACACCCATCCTACCTCTACAACACCATGCCTACCTCTACAACACCATGCCTACCTTCTACAACACCATGCCTACCTCTACAACACCGTGCCTACCTCTACAACACCATGCCTACCTCTACAACACCGTGCCTACCTCTACAACACCATGCCTACCTCTACAACACCGTGCCTACCTCTACAACACCGTGCCTACCTCTACAACACCGTGCCTACCTCTACAACACCATGCCTACCTCTACAACACCGTGCCTACCTCTACAACACCGTGCCTACCTCTACAACACCGTGCCTACCTCTACAACACCGTGCCTACCTCTACAACACCATGCCTACCTCTACAACACCATGCCTACCTCTACAACACCGTGCCTACCTCTACAACACCGTGCCTACCTCTACAACACCGTGCCTACCTCTACAACACCGTGCCTACCTCTACAACACCATGCCTACCTCTACAACACCGTGCCTACCTCTACAACACCCATCCTACCTCTACAACACCCATCCTTCCTCTACAACACCATGCCTACCTCTACAACACGTGCCTACCTCTACAACACCCATCCTTCCTCTACAACACCGTGCCTACCTCTACAACACCGTGCCTACCTCTACAACACCCATCCTTCCTCTACAACACCGTGCCTACCTCTACAACACCGTGCCTACCTCTACAACACCCATCCTACCTCTACAACACCCATCCTTCCTCTACAACACCATGCCTACCTCTACAACACCGTGCCTACCTCTACAACACCGTGCCTACCTCTACAACACCATGCCTACCTCTACAACACCGTGCCTACCTCTACAACACCATGCCTACCTCTACAACACCGTGCCTACCTCTACAACACCGTGCCTACCTCTACAACACCGTGCCTACCTCTACAACACCGTGCCTACCTCTACAACACCATGCCTACCTCTACAACACCCATCCTTCCTCTACAACACCGTGCCTACCTCTACAACACCATCCTACCTCTACAACACCCATCCTTCCTCTACAACACCATGCCTACCTCTACAACACCGTGCCTACCTCTACAACACCGTGCCTACCTCTACAACACTGTGCCTACCTCTACAACACCATGCCTACCTCTACAACACCCATCCTTCCTCTACAACACCATGCCTACCTCTACAACACCGTGCCTACCTCTACAACACCATGCCTACCTCTACAACACCATGCCTACCTCTACAACACCCATCCTACCTCTACAACACCATGCCTACCTCTACAACACCGTGCCTACCTCTACAACACCCGTGCCTACCTCTACAACACCGTGCCTACCTCTACAACACCATGCCTACCTCTACAACACCATGCCTACCTCTACAACACCGTGCCTACCTCTACAACACCGTGCCTACCTCTACAACACCCATCCGACCTCTACAACACCATGCCTACCTCTACAACACTCATCCTACCTCTACAACACCGTGCCTACCTCTACAACACCGTGCCTACTTCTACAACACCATGCCTACCTCTACAACACTCATCCTACCTCTACAACACCGTGCCTACCTCTACAACACCATGCCTACCTCTACAACACCGTGCCTACCTCTACAACACCATGCCTACTTGTGTAGGCCCCAAGTTACGTCCACAAGACCCTGCCCACCTACCTGTGGCACCACAGGAAGAAAGCAGCCAGCTCCACAAGCAGTTGTGTGGCTAGTACCAGCCCAGGTAGACAGCAGCACAGATGGTGGTGGTGGTGACTGTGTAGCGGTGAGGGGAAGACAACACTATCTCCCTGTGGGGACCTGTGCCACCACAAGGTCGCTATTACTCTCATGGTATAAGTTCATTATATCAAATATCTGGATTTATAATAGAATGTATGCGTGTGCCCACCTAATTGTGTGTGTGAGGGTTGCGCTTAGGCTCCCTGGTCCCGCCTCTCGACTGTCAATCAACCGTCAGTCTGTTTGTCTGCGCACGGTTGGAAGTCAAATGCTTGAGAGGTAGCGTCAAGGACAAGGAGCACGTACCAGACATGGTTTTATGGACGCGTTATAATAAGAACCACGTACCGGCCATAGTGTCATGATCACGTTGTAAAAAGGACAAGGACCACTTACCGGTCATAGTGTCATCATCACGTTGTAACACGGACAAGGACCACGTACCGGTCATAGTGTCATGATCACGTTGTAACAAGGACAAGGACCACGAACAGGCCATAGTGTCATGGAGGTGTCATAACAAGGACCACGTACCAGCAGTAGTCTCGGTGATAACAGTGAGCCAGTAGGAAGCACCAGTCTGGAGTTTAAAGTTGTGGTAGCCTCCCCACACCCGGCCCTCACCAACCACAAACACCTGGGTTATGTTGTCGACCTCCTGTTGTAGACCAAGGGTTGTAGAGTGTCATTATTGGAGTTGTTTCCCTGTCAGTTACCTCACAACTCACTTGATATTCGTCATACACTTGACACCCCTCATACATTTGATATTCCTCATACACTTGATACTTCTCATACATTTGATATTCCTCATACACTTGACACTCCTCATATATTTGATATTACTCATACACTTGACACTCCTCATACATTTGATATTACTCATACACTTGACACTCCTCATACATTTGATATTCCTCATACACTTGACACCCCTCATACATTTGATATTCCTCATACACTTGACACTCCTCATACATTTGATATTCCTCATACACTTGACACCCCTCATACATTTGATATTCCTCATACACTTGACACTCCTCATATATTTGATATACTCATACACTTGACACTCCTCATACATTTGATATTCCTCATACACTTGACACTCCTCATATATTTGATATTACTCATACACTTGACACTCCTCATACATTTGATATTACTCATACACTTGACACTCGTCATACATTTGATATTCCTCATACACTTGACACTCCTCATACACTTGACACTGCTCATACATTTGATATTCCTCATACACTTGACACTCCTCATACACTTGACACTCTTGATACATTTGATATTCCTCATTCACTTGAATCTCCTCATACATTTGATATTACTCATACACTTGACACTCCTCATACACTTGACACTCCTCACACACTTGACACTCCTCATACACTTGACACTCCTCACACTCCAGGTGAGTGTGGAATACACACTAGGTGAGTACAACTAGGTGAGTACAGATCCAGACCCCCTCCAGATCCAGACTCTAGTCAAGCATAAGACTAAACTGGAAAAGGTTCAAAGGTTTGCCACCAGACTAGTACCCGAGCTGAGAGGTATGAGCTACGAGGAGCGACTGCAGGAATTAAACCTCACTTCGTTGGAAGACAGAAGAGCTAGGGGGGACATGATCACCACATTCAAGATTCTCAGGGGAATCGACAGGGTTGATAGAGACAGGCTGTTTAACACAAGGGGCACACGCACTAGGGGACACAGGTGGAAACTGAGTGCCCAAATGAGCCACAGAGATATTAGAAAAAACTTTTTAGTGTCAGAGTGGTTGAAAAATGGAATGCATTAGGAAGCGATGTGGTGGAGGCTGACTCCATACACAGTTTCAAGTGTAGATATGATAGAGCCCATTAGGCTCAGGAAACTGTACACCTGTTGATTGACGGTTGAGAGGCGGGACCAAAGAGCCAGAGCTCAACCCCCGCAAGCACAACTAGGTGAGTACAACTAGGTGAGTACAGATCCGGACCCCCTCCGCTACACCACCCCAGACCCTCATTGTTTTCACATACATGATCCTCCCAGACCCTCTCACCCATGATCCCCCAGGTTCACCGTCCTAGGCCCTCCCAGACACTCCTCAACCTCGTTACTCCAGTGGAACCAACAGAAACTGTGGATGGAAGGAAGAGAGTCAGTTTCAAGGTAAATATACTCGAACATAGATGGGATTACAAGCAAGGCAAGTGAACTTAGCGAAAGAGTACAGGAAGGGAACCCGGATGTAATTGAACTCACAGAAACAAAACTCTGAGGAATTATAATAGACGCGGTGTTTCCCCTAGGAATACACAGTAATAAGGAGAGAGAGGGAAGAAAGCGGAGTGGGCCTTGTAATAAGAAAGGAATGGAGATTTGAGGAGATGGTTATCCAAGGTTGTGAGGGGTTCAGAGAATACATAGCAGGTACCATGACGATGGGAGGGCCAAAGTAGTAGTAGCAGTGATATATAACCTCCACCAAATGATAGAAGTCCCAGGCAAAAGTATGACAGAAACAATATATATTTTTCTTTTTTAGATATATACAAGAGTTGTTACATTCTTGTACAGCCACTAGTACGCATAGCGTTTACGGCAGGTTCCTGGAATACGATCCCTGCTGCGAAGAATCTTTGTTACAACTATTTTACATTTCTACCCATTTTACTGTTAAGTTAAATAGAGGCTACAGTTAAGGATTTGCGCCCAGTAAATCCTCCCCAGCCAGGATATGAACCCATGACAAAGTGCTCGCGGAACGCCAGGCGAGTGTCTTATCACTATATGGCAGTCAACACTATAATTGAAAGAGTAACGGCTGCTGCCTGTAAAATAGATCCCATCTGATCATCATGTGGGACTTCAATCACGGAAGCATAGACTGGGAAAACAAGGAACCACACAGAGGTGAGGAAACCTCGAGAGCTAAACTGTTGGAAGAGGCGATAAGAAACTTTTTAAGTCAGCAGGTCAGGGAACCCACAAGAATGAGAGGCAATGATGAACCAGCGAGACTCGACCTAGTCTTCACGCTAAATGACTCCGGCATAAGGGAAATCGGTTTCGAAGCCCCAGTGGGAATGAGTGGTCACAGTGTAATGGTAAATGAGTATTTGGTCGAAGAAGGGTTAATGTACTCAAGGAAGGGCACAGAAAACAAAAGAGGGGCATTCCAAAAGGGAAACTATGATGAGATAAGAAAACTCCTAACAGATATTACTGGGAAATAGAGCTCGGAGG
>WNGS01005608.1:116112-142218 GCA_020271785.1 Procambarus virginalis
AGAGAGAGAGTGGTCACACAGTGTGGGAGAAGAAGAGAGTGGTCACACAGTGTGGGAGAAGAGAGAGAGTGGTCACACAGTGTGGGAGAAGAGAGAGAGTGGTCACACAGTGTGGGAGAAGAGAGATCGGTCACACAGTGTGGGAGAAGAGAGAGTGGTCACACAGTGTGGAGAAGAGAGAGAGTGGTCACACAGTGTGGGAGAAGAGAGAGAGTGGTCTCACAGTGTGGAGAAGAGAGATCGGTCACACAGTGTGGGAGAAGAGAGAACGGTCACACGCAGTGTGGGAGAAGAGAGAGAGTGGTCACACAGTGTGGGGAAAAGAGAGAGAGGTCACACAGTGTGGGAGAAGAGAGAGAGTGGTCACACAGTGTGGGAGAAGAGAGAGAGTGGTCACACAGTGTGGGAGAGAAGAGAGTGGTCACACAGTGTGGAGAAGAGAGAGAGTGGTCACAGGTGTGGGAGAGAGAGAGAGTGGTCACACAGTGTGGGAGAGAGAGATCGTCACACAGTGTGGGAGAAGAGAGAGAGTGGTCACACAGTGTGGAGAGAGAGAGAGTGGTCACACAGTGTGGGAGAAGAGAGAGAGTGGTCACACAGTGTGGGAGAAGAGAGAGAGTGGTCACACAGTGTGGGAGAGAAGAGAGTGGTCACACAGTGTGGGAGAAGAGAGAGAGTGGTCACACAGTGTGGGAGAAGAGAGAGAGTGGTCACACAGTGTGGGAGAAGAGAGAGAGTGGTCACACAGTGTGGGAGAAGAGAGAACGGTCACACAGTGTGGGAGAAGAGAGAGAGTGGTCACACAGTGTGGGAGAAGAGAGAGAGTGGTCACACAGTGTGGGAGAAGAGAGAGAGTGGTCACACAGTGTGGGAGAAAGAGAGAGTGGTCACACAGTGTGGAGAAGAGAGAGAGTGGTCACACAGTGTGGGAGAAGAAGAGAGTGGTCACACAGTGTGGGAGAAGAGAGAGTGGTCACACAGTGTGGGAGAAGAGAGAGAGGTCACACAGTGTGGGAGAAGAGAGAGAGTGGTCACACAGTGTGGGAGAAGAGAGAGTGGTCACACAGTGTGGAGAAGAGAGAGTGGTCACACAGTGTGGGAGAAGAGAGAGTGGTCACACGGTGGGAGAAGAGAGAGTGGTCACACAGTGTGGGAAAGAGAGAGAGTGGTCACACAGTGTGGGAGAAGAGAGAGAGTGGTCACACAGTGTGGGAGAAGAGAGTGGTCACACAGTGTGGGAGAAGAGAGAGAGTGGTCACACAGTGTGGGAGAAGAGAGTGGGTCACACAGTGTGGGAGAAGAGAGAGAGTGGTCACACAGTGTGGGAGAGGAGAGTGGTCACACAGTGTGGGAGAAGAGAGTGGTCACACAGTGTGGGAGAAGAGAGTGGTCACACAGTGTGGAGAAGAGAGTGGTCACACAATGTGGGAGAAGAGAGTGGTCACACAATGTGGGAGAAGAGAGTGGTCACACAATGTGGGAGAAGAGAGTGGTCACACAATGTGGGAGAAGAGAGTGGTCACGCAATGTGGGAGAAGAGAACACCCAGCCTACCTGTGTTACACCAGCTTTCCTCTACAATCCCATCCTACCTCTACAACACATGCCTACTCTACAACACCATGCCTACCTCTACAACACCATGCCTACCTCTACAACACCATGCCTACCTCTACAACACCCATCCTACCTCTACAACACCCATCCTACCTCTACAACACCATGCCTACCTCTATAACACCATGCCTACCTCTACAACACCATGCCTACCTCTACAACACCATGCCTACCTCTACAACCCCTCCTACCTCTACAACACCATGCCTACCTCTACAACACCCATCCTACCTCTACAACACCATGCCTAACTCTACAACACCATGCCTACCTCTACAACACCATGCTTACCTCTACAACACCATGCCTACCTCTACACCATCCTACCTCTACAACACCCATCCTACCTCTACACACCATGCCTACCTTTACAACACTATGCTTACCTCTACAACACCATGTCTACCTCTACAACACCCATCCTACCTCTACAACACCCACCTACCTCTACCACCATGCCTACCTCTACAACACCCTCCTACCTCTACAACACCATGCCTACCTCTACAACACCATGCCTACCTCTACAACACCCATCCTACCTCTACAACACCCATCCTACCTCTACAACACCATGCCTACCTTTACAACGCCATGCTTACCTCTACAACACCATGTCTACCTCTACAATCCCATCCTACCTCTACAACACCCATCCTACCTCTACAACACCATGCCTACCTCTACAACACCCATCCTACCTCTACAACACCATGCCTACCTCTACAACACCATGCCTACCTCTACAACACCCATCCGACCTCTACAACACTGATCCTACCACTACAACACCATGCCTACCTCTACAACACCCATCCTATCTCTACAACACCCATCCTACCTCTACAACACCCATCCTACCTCTACAACACCCATCCTACCTCTACAACACCCATCCGACCTCTACAACACTCATCCTACCTCTACAACACCCATGCCTACCTCTACAACACCGTGCCTACCTCTACAACACCCATCCTACCTCTACAACACCCATCCTACCTCTACAACACCATCCGACCTCTACAACACCCATCCTACCTCTACAACACCCATCCTACCTCTACAACACCCATCCTTCCTCTACAACACCATGCCTACCTCTACAACACCATGCCTACCTCTACAACACCCATCCTACCTCTACAACACCGTGCCTACCTCTACAACACCATGCCTACCTCTACAACACCATGCCTACCTCTACAACACCATGCCTACCTCTACAACACCCATCCTACCTCTACAACACCGTGCCTACCTCTACAACACCATGCCTACCTCTACAACACCCATCCTACCTCTACAACACCCATCCTACCTCTACAACACCATCCTACCTCTACAACACCCATCCTACCTCTACAACACCCATCCTACCTCTACAACACCCATCCTACCTCTACAACACCCATCCTACCTCTACAACACCATGCCTACCTCTACAACACCGTGCCTACCTCTACAACACCCATCCTACCTCTACAACACCGTGCCTACCTCTACAACACCGTGCCTACCTCTACAACACCCATCCTTCCTCTACAACACCGTGCCTACCTCTACAACACCGTGCCTACCTCTACAACACCCATCCTACCTCTACAACACCCATCCTTCCTCTACAACACCATGCCTACCTCTACAACACTGTGCCTACCTCTACAACACCGTGCCTACCTCTACAACACCATGCCTACCTCTACAACACCCATCCTTCCTCTACAACACCGTGCCTACCTCTACAACACCATGCTACCTCTACAACACCCATCCTTCCTCTACAACACCATGCCTACCTCTACAACACCGTGTCTACCTCTACAACACCGTGCCTACCTCTACAACACCGTGCCTACCTCTACAACACCATGCCTACCTCTACAACACCCATCCTACCTCTACAACACCATGCCTACCTCTACAACACCGTGCCTACCTCTACAACACCATGCCTACCTCTACAACACCATGCCTACCTCTACAACACCATGCCTACCTCTACAACACCATGCCTACCTCTACAACACCATGCCTACCTCTACAACACCATGCCTACCTCTACAACACCATGCCTACCTCTACAACACCATGCCTACCTCTACAACACCATGCCTACCTCTACAACACCATGCCTACCTCTACAACACCATGCCTACCTCTACAACACCATGCCTACCTCTACAACACCATGCCTACCTCTACAACACCATGCCTACCTCTACAACACCATCCTACCTCTACAACACCATGCCTACCTCTACAACACCATGCCTACCTCTACAACACCCATCCTACCTCTACAACACCATGCCTACCTCTACAACACCGTGCCTACCTCTACAACACCGTGCCTACCTCTACAACACCGTGCCTACCTCTACAACACCATGCCTACCTCTACAACACCATGCCTACCTCTACAACACCGTGCCTACCTCTACAACACCGTGCCTACCTCTACAACACCCATCCGACCTCTACAACACCATGCCTACCTCTACAACACTCATCCTACCTCTACAACACCGTGCCTACCTCTACAACACCGTGCCTACTTCTACAACACCATGCCTACCTCTACAACACTCATCCTACCTCTACAACACCGTGCCTACCTCTACAACACCATGCCTACCTCTACAACACCGTGCCTACCTCTACAACACCATGCCTACTTGTGTAGGCCCCAAGTTACGTCCACAAGACCCTGCCCACCTACCTGTGGCACCACAGGAAGAAAGCAGCCAGCTCCACAAGCAGTTGTGTGGCTAGTACCAGGCCCAGGTAGACAGCAGCACAGATGGTGGTGGTGGTGACTGTGTAGCGGTGAGGGGAAGACAACACTATCTCCCTGTGGGGACCTGTGCCACCACAAGGTCGCTATTACTCTCATGGTATAAGTTCATTATATCAAATATATCTGGATTTATAATAGAATGTATGCGTGTGCCCACCTAATTGTGTGTGTGAGGGTTGCGCTTAGGCTCCCTGGTCCCGCCTCTCGACTGTCAATCAACCGTCAGTCTGTTTGTCTGCGCACGGTTGGAAGTCAAATGCTTGAGAGGTAGCGTCAAGGACAAGGAGCACGTACCAGACATGGTTTTATGGACGCGTTATAATAAGAACCACGTACCGGCCATAGTGTCATGATCACGTTGTAAAAAGGACAAGGACCACTTACCGGTCATAGTGTCATGATCACGTTGTAACACGGACAAGGACCACGTACCGGTCATAGTGTCATGATCACGTTGTAACAAGGACAAGGACCACGAACAGGCCATAGTGTCATGGAGGTGTCATAACAAGGACCACGTACCAGCAGTAGTCTCGGTGATAACAGTGAGCCAGTAGGAAGCACCAGTCTGGAGTTTAAAGTTGTGGTAGCCTCCCCACACCCGGCCCTCACCAACCACAAACACCTGGGTTATGTTGTCGACCTCCTGTTGTAGACCAAGGGTTGTAGAGTGTCATTATTGGAGTTGTTTCCCTGTCAGTTACCTCACAACTCACTTGATATTCGTCATACACTTGACACCCCTCATACATTTGATATTCCTCATACACTTGATACTTCTCATACATTTGATATTCCTCATACACTTGACACTCCTCATATATTTGATATTACTCATACACTTGACACTCCTCATACATTTGATATTACTCATACACTTGACACTCCTCATACATTTGATATTCCTCATACACTTGACACCCCTCATACATTTGATATTCCTCATACACTTGACACTCCTCATACATTTGATATTCCTCATACACTTGACACCCCTCATACATTTGATATTCCTCATACACTTGACACTCCTCATATATTTGATATTACTCATACACTTGACACTCCTCATACATTTGATATTCCTCATACACTTGACACTCCTCATATATTTGATATTACTCATACACTTGACACTCCTCATACATTTGATATTCCTCATACACTTGACACTCCTCATATATTTGATATTACTCATACACTTGACACTCGTCATACATTTGATATTCCTCATACACTTGACACTCCTCATACACTTGACACTGCTCATACATTTGATATTCCTCATACACTTGACACTCCTCATACACTTGACACTCTTGATACATTTGATATTCCTCATTCACTTGAATCTCCTCATACATTTGATATTACTCATACACTTGACACTCCTCATACACTTGACACTCCTCACACACTTGACACTCCTCATACACTTGACACTCCTCACACTCCAGGTGAGTGTGGAATACACACTAGGTGAGTACAACTAGGTGAGTACAGATCCAGACCCCCTCCAGATCCAGACTCTAGTCAAGCATAAGACTAAACTGGAAAAGGTTCAAAGGTTTGCCACCAGACTAGTACCCGAGCTGAGAGGTATGAGCTACGAGGAGCGACTGCAGGAATTAAACCTCACTTCGTTGGAAGACAGAAGAGCTAGGGGGGACATGATCACCACATTCAAGATTCTCAGGGGGAATCGACAGGGTTGATAGAGACAGGCTGTTTAACACAAGGGGCACACGCACTAGGGGACACAGGTGGAAACTGAGTGCCCAAATGAGCCACAGCGATATTAGAAAAAACTTTTTTAGTGTCAGAGTGGTTGAAAAATGGAATGCATTAGGAAGCGATGTGGTGGAGGCTGACTCCATACACAGTTTCAAGTTTAGATATGATAGAGCCCATTAGGCTCAGGAAACTGTACACCTGTTGATTGACGGTTGAGAGGCGGGACCAAAGAGCCAGAGCTCAACCCCCGCAAGCACAACTAGGTGAGTACAACTAGGTGAGTACAGATCCAGACCCCCTCCGCTACACCACCCCAGACCCTCATTGTTTTCACATACATGATCCTCCCAGACCCCTCTCACCCATGATCCCCCAGGTTCACCGTCCTAGGCCCTCCCAGACACTCCTCAACCTCGTTACTCCAGTGGAACCAACAGAAACTGTGGATGGAAGGAAGAGAGTCAGTTTCAAGGTAAATATACTCGAACATAGATGGGATTACAAGCAAGGCAAGTGAACTTAGCGAAAGAGTACAGGAAGGGAACCCGGATGTAATTGAACTCACAGAAACAAAACTCTGAGGAATTATAATAGACGCGGTGTTTCCCCTAGGAATACACAGTAATAAGGAGAGAGAGGGAAGAAAGCGGAGTGGGCCTTGTAATAAGAAAGGAATGGAGATTTGAGGAGATGGTTATCCAAGGTTGTGAGGGGTTCAGAGACTACATAGCAGGTACCATGACGATGGGAGGGCCAAAAGTAGTAGTAGCAGTGATATATAACCTCCACCAAATGATAGAAGTCCCAGGCAAAAGTATGACAGAAACAATATATATTTTTCTTTTTTAGATATTGTCATGTTCACAGAAAATGGTACCATCCGTTTTCTATGTGCGGCGGCTGGACGCCACTAGAGAAGGTAAACAAAGCACAGGACGCCTGCCAAGCTTGGGAGCTACTCTATCATGTAATCGTCTTTTATTATTAAAGTCAGTAACCAGGAATGACTTTACATCAACCTTACTACCAAGAGTATCTCAGCTATACACAGACACCACACTGGCGACGAGGATGAACTGGGAACGCAGGTATTTTGTTCAACAAAACACAAGGAAGGAGCATGCTGTCTCGCCCCCAGAGGAGGAAAGAGAAGCTGTCTGTGATCACCATACCTGATGCTGTATGCTAACCAATGCTTTGTGCTAACCATTGCTGTGTGCTAACCATTGCTCTGTGCTAACCAATGCTGTGTGCTACCCAAGCTGTGCTGATTGTTGCTGTGTGAGAGGAATCTGCCGACGCTGTGTACGAAACAACGCTTTGATGCAGTGTACAAAACCCGATGTTTTGGTTACGAAACGACGCTTCGTGCTACAAAATTCTTCACGCTGTGAACCAACTGCTGCCTACTGCTGTACCAACTGCTTCCTACTGCTACCTACTGCTGCCAACTGCTGCCAATTGCTGTACCAACTGCTAACAACTGCTGTGTTGCTGTGAGTAGGAACAACACATGTACACAAGGGCTAGGTAAGAAGTCAGTTGCTGCTGTGTTGTGCACTGTTGTGAACTTTTGCATTAAAATGCTTGTGTGCTTTGCAAAATTAAAGTAATTACAGTGAATTCTTGAATAATATATACAGTGCAGTAAGTGTTATATATTCTGAGGAACATTTAAGTGATAAGTTTAAATTTATTCAGTAAAAATGGCAAATATACCTCAGTTTCCTGCATTTGATCCTGACTGTGACCAGACAAACCTGTCACAGAGGTGGGTCAAATGGCTTAAAAGGTTTGAAAATTTGTTGATAGTTTCTGATATCAAAAGTGCTGAAAGAAAGCGTGCCTTTCTGCTTCACTATGCAGGTGATAGAGTTTGTGATATCTTTGATACACTGAAAGATACTGGTGGTGCCAAAGATTATGACACTGCCAAGGCCAAATTAACTGAGCATTTCAAACCAAGGCAAAATACTGCTATGGAAATTATGCATTTCAGGAGAGCAAAAAAACTCTCTAATGAAACTGTTGATCAATACCATACACGTCTGCAGGGTTTAGCAGCCCACTGTGAGTTTGCTGATGTTGACAACGAAATCAAACAGCAAATAATTGAAACATGCACATCTACACGTCTTCGTCGAAGAGCTCTAGAACTTGTTGATGATGAAAGTTCTCTTACAAGATACTGGATATGGCTCGTCGAATGGAAGATGCTGCACGTGATGCTCGTGCCATGGAGTGCAGTGCCAACAACGGTTCTGCCACTGTTACTAACAGTCAAGAAGTATGTAAGGTTCAGGGAGTACACCATGATCATAGAAGATATCATGCCAAACCTAACATTAAATTGAGCCGAGAACCACATCACAACTGGAGTCATGGAACAAGACTCAAGCAGTCACAACGACTCACATCAGAGGTTGTCAACAATAAATGTTACAATTGTGGAGGAGACTACCCACACCAAGATAATGTTTGTCCTGCAAAGGTAAGAAGTGCTATGAGTGTAGAAAACTAGGTCATTTTGGTGCTATGTGTCGTTCCGCACTAAAGAAACCACAATCAATAAATAAGAGCAATGTACGAGGATCAAGTCATAGGAGTCGAGGTGGCAAACACAATATTGCACCTCAAATCAAGAATGTTAATAATATACAAGACAACATTCATTACAACCAGTCTCAGATGACAGTGAATGTGATTACATTTATGGAGTACAAGCAATCACAGAAATGGAATGATCTTCCAAACAACCAGAGACTATAGTATACATTGCTGGCATTGTCTCAAATTCTCATTGACACTGGATCAAACATTGACACCATTGCTGAGTGCCACTATGAAAAATTTAAAAAACAATTCCCAAAGCTTGAAAACTATAATGGCAAAGCCACTGCCTATGCTTCAAAGGTAGCCTTACCAGTGATTGGAACTTTCACTGCAGAGATAAGTCAAGAATGCAATGCTCATTACTACATTCCATGTTGTTAGGAATGCAAAGGAGTCTTTACTCAGTTACAAGACTTCAACCAAATTGGGGCTACTTCATGCTTTCTAATGCTGTAGCANATATACATATTTTATTCTAAAATATTACGTTACGTTACTACAACAGACAATTATCAATAGTTTTAAAATTAATGAGCTTTACCCCAAAACCTTAAAGCCTTCACAAGACTGAGAACATCAATGTTTTACATAAGGAAAAAGAATGTAAAACAGCTCACTGTAAGCTTTCTGAAGAGAGAGTGGTCACACAGTGTAGGAGAAGAGAGAGAGAGAGTGGTCACACAGTGTAGGAGAAGAGAGAAAGTGGTCACACAGTGTAGGAGAAGAGAGAGAGTGGTCACACAGTGTAGGAGAGAGAGAAAGTGGTCACACAGTATGGGAGAAGAGAGAGAGAGAGAGTGGTCACAACAGTGTAGGAGAAGAGAGAAGTGGTCACACAGTAGGAGAAGAGAGGAGAGAGTGGTCACACAGAGTAGGAGAAGAGAGAAGTGGTCACACAGTATGGGAGAAGAGAGAAGAGAGTGGTCACAGTGAGGGAGAAGAGAGAAAGTGGTCACACAGTGTGGGAGAAGAGAGAGAGAGAGTGGTCACACAGTGTGGGAGAAGAGAGAGAGTGGTCACACAGTGTGGGGAGAAGAGGGAGAGTGGTCACACAGTGGGGAGAAGAGAGAGAGTGGTCACACAGTGTGGGAGAAGAGAGAGAGTGGTCACACAGTGTGGGAGAAGAGAGAGAGTGGTCACACAGTGTGGGAGAAGAGAGAGAGAGTGGTCACACAGTGTGGGAGAAGAGAGAGAGTGGTCACACAGTGTGGGAGAAGAGAGTGGTCACACAGTGTGGGAGAAGAGAGAGAGTGGTCACACAGTGTGGGAGAAGAGAGAGAGTGGTCACACAGTGTGGGAGAAGAGAGAGAGTGGTCACACAGTGTGGGAGAAGAGAGAGAGTGGTCACACAGTGTGGGAGAAGAGAGAGAGTGGTCACACAGTGTGGGAGAAGAGAGAGAGTGGTCACACAGTGTGGGAGAAGAGAGAGAGTGGTCACACAGTGTGGGAGAAGAGAGAGAGTGGTCACACAGTGTGGGAGAAGAGAGTGGTCACACAGTGTGGGAGAAGAGAGAGAGTGGTCACACAGTGTGGGAGAAGAGAGAGAGTGGTCACACAGTGTGGGAGAAGAGAGAGAGTGGTCACACAGTGTGGGAGAAGAGAGAGAGTGGTCACACAGTGTGGGAGAAGAGAGAGAGTGGTCACACAGTGTGGGAGAAGAGAGAGAGTGGTCACACAGTGTGGGAGAAGAGAGAGAGTGGTCACACAGTGTGGGAGAAGAGAGAGAGTGGTCACACAGTGTGGGAGAAGAGAGAGAGTGGTCACACAGTGTGGGAGAAGAGAGAGAGTGGTCACACAGTGTGGGAGAAGAGAGAGAGTGGTCACACAGTGTGGGAGAGAGAGAGTGGTCACACAGTGTGGGAGAGAGAGAGTGGTCACACAGTGTGGGAGAAGAGAGAGAGTGGTCACACAGTGTGGGAGAAGAGAGAGAGTGGTCACACAGTGTGGGAGAAGAGAGAGAGTGGTCACACAGTGTGGGAGAAGAGAGAGAGTGGTCACACAGTGTGGGAGAAGAGAGAGAGTGGTCACACAGTGTGGGAGAAGAGAGAGAGTGGTCACACAGTGTGGGAGAAGAGAGAGAGTGGTCACACAGTGTGGGGAAGAGAGAGAGTGGTCACACAGTGTGGGAGAAGAGAGAGAGTGGTCACACAGTGTGGGAGAAGAGAGAGAGTGGTCACACAGTGTGGGAGAAGAGAGAGAGTGGTCACACAGTGTGGGAGAAGAGAGAGAGTGGTCACACAGTGTGGGAGAAGAGAGAGAGTGGTCACACAGTGTGGGAGAAGAGAGAGAGTGGTCACACAGTGTGGGAGAAGAGAGAGAGTGGTCACACAGTGTGGGAGAAGAGAGAGAGTGGTCACACAGTGTGGGAGAAGAGAGAGAGTGGTCACACAGTGTGGGAGAAGAGAGAGAGTGGTCACACAGTGTGGGAGAAGAGAGAGAGTGGTCACACAGTGTGGGAGAAGAGAGAGAGTGGTCACACAGTGTGGGAGAGAGAGAGAGTGGTCACACAGTGTGGGAGAAGAGAGAGAGTGGTCACACAGTGTGGGAGAAGAGAGAGAGTGGTCACACAGTGTGGGAGAAGAGAGAGAGTGGTCACACAGTGTGGGAGAGAGAGAGAGTGGTCACACAGTGTGGGAGAAGAGAGAGAGTGGTCACACAGTGTGGGAGAAGAGAGAGAGTGGTCACACAGTGTGGGAGAAGAGAGAGAGTGGTCACACAGTGTGGGAGAAGAGAGAGAGTGGTCACACAGTGTGGGAGAAGAGAGAGAGTGGTCACACAGTGTGGGAGAAGAGAGAGTGGTCACACAGTGTGGGAGAAGAGAGAGAGTGGTCACACAGTGTGGGAGAAGAGAGAGAGTGGTCACACAGTGTGGGAGAGAGAGAGAGTGGTCACACAGTGTGGGAGAGAGAGAGAGTGGTCACACAGTGTGGGAGAAGAGAGAGAGTGGTCACACAGTGTGGGAGAAGAGAGAGAGTGGTCACACAGTGTGGGAGAAGAGAGAGAGTGGTCACACAGTGTGGGAGAAGAGAGAGAGTGGTCACACAGTGTGGGAGAAGAGAGAGAGTGGTCACACAGTGTGGGAGAAGAGAGAGAGTGGTCACACAGTGTGGGAGAAGAGAGAGAGTGGTCACACAGTGTGGGAGAAGAGAGAGAGTGGTCACACAGTGTGGGAGAAGAGAGAGAGTGGTCACACAGTGTGGGAGAAGAGAGAGAGTGGTCACACAGTGTGGGAGAAGAGAGAGAGTGGTCACACAGTGTGGGAGAAGAGAGAGAGTGGTCACACAGTGTGGGAGAAGAGAGAGAGTGGTCACACAGTGTGGGAGAAGAGAGAGAGTGGTCACACAGTGTGGGAGAAGAGAGAGAGTGGTCACACAGTGTGGGAGAAGAGAGAGAGTGGTCACACAGTGTGGGAGAAGAGAGAGAGTGGTCACACAGTGTGGGAGAAGAGAGAGAGTGGTCACACAGTGTGGGAGAAGAGAGAGAGTGGTCACACAGTGTGGGAGAAGAGAGAGAGTGGTCACACAGTGTGGGAGAAGAGAGAGAGTGGTCACACAGTGTGGGAGAAGAGAGAGAGTGGTCACACAGTGTGGGAGAAGAGAGAGAGTGGTCACACAGTGTGGGAGAAGAGAGAGAGTGGTCACACAGTGTGGGAGAAGAGAGAGAGTGGTCACACAGTGTGGGAGAAGAGAGAGAGTGGTCACACAGTGTGGGAGAAGAGAGAGTGGTCACACAGTGTGGGAGAAGAGAGAGAGTGGTCACACAGTGTGGGAGAAGAGAGAGAGTGGTCACACAGTGTGGGAGAAGAGAGAGAGTGGTCACACAGTGTGGGAGAAGAGAGAGAGTGGTCACACAGTGTGGGAGAAGAGAGAGAGTGGTCACACAGTGTGGGAGAGAGAGAGAGTGGTCACACAGTGTGGGAGAAGAGAGAGAGTGGTCACACAGTGTGGGAGAAGAGAGAGAGTGGTCACACAGTGTGGGAGAAGAGAGAGAGTGGTCACACAGTGTGGGAGAAGAGAGAGGTGGTCACACAGTGTGGGAGAAGAGAGAGAGTGGTCACACAGTGTGGGAGAAAGAGAGAGTGGTCACGTAGTGTGGGAGAGAGAGAGTGGTCACACAGTGTGGGAGAAGAGAGAGTGGTCACACAGTGTGGGAGAAGAGAGAGAGTGGTCACACAGTGTGAGAAGAGAGAGTGTCACACAGTGTGGGAGAGAAGAGAGTGGTCACACAGTGTGGGAGAAGAGAGAGAGTGGTCACACAGTGTGGGAGAAGAGAGAGAGTGGTCACACAGTGTGGGAGAGAGAGAGAGTGGTCACACAGTGTGGGAGAAGAGAGAGAGTGGTCACACAGTGTGGGAGAAGAGAGAGAGTGGTCACACAGTGTGGGAGAAGAGAGAGAGAGTGGTCACACAGTGTGGGAGAAGAGAGAGAGTGGTCACACAGTGTGGGAGAAGAGAGAGTGGTCACACAGTGTGGAGAAGAGAGAGAGTGTCACACAGTGTGGGAGAAGAGAGAGAGTGGTCACACAGTGTGGAGAAGAGAGAGAGTGGTCACACAGTGTGGGAGAAGAGAGAGAGTGGACACAGTGTGGAGAAGAGGGTGGTCACACAGTGTGGGAGAAGAGAGTGGTCACACAGTGTGGGAGAAGAGAGAGAGTGGTCACACAGTGGGGAGAAGAGAGAGAGTGGTCACACAGTGTGGGAGAAGAGAGAGTGGTCACACAGTGTGGGAGAAGAGAGAGAGTGGTCACACAGTGTGGGAGAAGAGAGAGAGTGGTCACACAGTGTGGGAGAAGAGAGAGAGTGGTCACACAGTGTGGGAGAAGAGAGAGAGTGGTCACACAGTGTGGGTCTTCTCTCTCTCACCTCACACAGTGTGGGAGAGAGAGAGAGAGAGTGGTCACACAGTGTGGGAGAAGAGAGAGAGTGGTCACACAGTGTGGGAGAAGAGAGAGAGTGGTCACACAGTGTGGGAGAAGAGAGAGAGTGGTCACACAGTGTGGGAGAAGAGAGAGAGAGGGTCACACAGTGTGGGAGAAAGAGAGAGTGGTCACACAGTGTGGGAGAAGAGAGAGAGTGGTCACACAGTGTGGGAGAAGAGAGAGAGAGTGGTCACACAGTGTGGGAAAAGAGAGATCGGTCACACAGTGTGGGAGAAGAGAGAACGGTCACACAGTGGGAGAAGAGGAGAACGGTCACACAGTGTGGGAGAAGAGAGAGAGTGGTCACACAGTGTGGGAGAAGAGAGAGGTGGTCACACAGTGTGGGAGAGAGAGAGAGAGTGGTCACACAGTGTGGGAGAAGAGAGAGAGAGTGGTCACACAGTGTGGGAGAAGAGAGAGAGTGGTCACACAGTGTGGGAAAAAGAGAGAGTGGTCACACAGTGTGGGAGAAGAGAGAGAGTGGTCACACAGTGTGGGAGAAGAGAGAGAGTGGTCACACAGTGTGGGAAAAGAGAGAGAGTGGTCACACAGTGTGGGAGAAGAGAGAGTGGTCACACAGTGTGGGAGAAGAGAGAGAGTGGTCACACAGTGTGGGAGAAGAGAGAGAGTGGTCACACAGTGTGGGAGAGAGAGAGAGTGGTCACACAGTGTGGGAGAAGAGAGAGTGGTCACACAGTGTGGGAGAGAGAGAGAGTGGTCACACAGTGTGGGAGAGAGAGAGAGTGGTCACACAGTGTGGGAGAAGAGAGAGAGTGGTCACACAGTGTGGGAGAAGAGAGAGAGTGGTCACACAGTGTGGGAGAAGAGAGAGAGTGGTCACACAGTGTGGGAGAAGAGAGAGAGTGGTCACACAGTGTGGGAGAAGAGAGAGAGTGGTCACACAGTGTGGAGAGAGAGAGAGAGTGGTCACACAGTGGGGGAGAAGAGAGAGAGTGGTCACACAGTGTGGGAGAGAGAGAGAGAGAGTGGTCACACAGTGTGGGAGAAGAGAGAGAGTGGTCACACAGTGTGGGAGAAGAGAGTGGTCACACAGTGTGGGAGAAGAGAGAGAGTGGTCACACAGTGTGGGAGAAGAGAGAGAGTGGTCACACAGTGTGGGAGAAGAGAGAGAGTGGTCACACAGTGTGGGAGAAGAGAGAGAGTGGTCACACAGTGTGGGAGAAGAGAGAGAGTGGTCACACAGTGTGGGAGAAGAGAGAGAGTGGTCACACAGTGTGGGAGAAGAGAGAGAGTGGTCACACAGTGTGGGAGAAGAGAGAGAGTGGTCACACAGTGTGGGAGAAGAGAGAGAGTGGTCACACAGTGTGGGAGAAGAGAGAGAGTGGTCACACAGTGTGGGAGAAGAGAGAGAGTGGTCACACAGTGTGGGAGAAGAGAGAGAGTGGTCACACAGTGTGGGAGAAGAGAGAGAGTGGTCACACAGTGTGGGAGAAGAGAGAGAGTGGTCACACAGTGTGGGAGAAGAGAGAGAGTGGTCACACAGTGTGGGAGAAGAGAGAGAGTGGTCACACAGTGTGGGAGAAGAGAGAGAGTGGTCACACAGTGTGGGAGAAGAGAGAGAGTGGTCACACAGTGTGGGAGAAGAGAGAGAGTGGTCACACAGTGTGGGAGAAGAGAGAGAGTGGTCACACAGTGTGGGAGAAGAGAGAGAGTGGTCACACAGTGTGGGAGAGAGAGAGAGTGGTCACACAGTGTGGGAGAAGAGAGAGAGTGGTCACACAGTGTGGGAGAAGAGAGAGAGTGGTCACACAGTGTGGGAGAAGAGAGAGAGTGGTCACACAGTGTGGGAGAAGAGAGAGTGGTCACACAGTGTGGGAGAAGAGAGAGAGTGGTCACACAGTGTGGGAGAAGAGAGAGAGTGGTCACACAGTGTGGGAGAAGAGAGAGAGTGGTCACACAGTGTGGGAGAAGAGAGAGAGTGGTCACACAGTGTGGGAGAAGAGAGAGTGGTCACACAGTGTGGGAGAAGAGAGAGAGTGGTCACACAGTGTGGGAGAAGAGAGAGAGTGGTCACACAGTGTGGGAGAAGAGAGAGAGTGGTCACACAGTGTGGGAGAAGAGAGAGAGTGGTCACACAGTGTGGGAGAAGAGAGAGAGTGGTCACACAGTGTGGGAGAAGAGAGAGAGTGGTCACACAGTGTGGGAGAGAGAGAGTGGTCACACAGTGTGGGAGAAGAGAGAGAGTGGTCACACAGTGTGGGAGAAGAGAGAGAGTGGTCACACAGTGTGGGAGAAGAGAGAGAGTGGTCACACAGTGTGGGAGAAGAGAGAGAGTGGTCACACAGTGTGGGAGAAGAGAGAGAGTGGTCACACAGTGTGGGAGAAGAGAGAGAGTGGTCACACAGTGTGGGAAGAAGAGAGAGTGGTCACACAGTGTGGGAGAAGAGAGAGAGTGGTCACACAGTGTGGGAGAAGAGAGAGAGTGGTCACACAGTGTGGGAGAAGAGAGAGAGTGGTCACACAGTGTGGAGAAGAGAGAGAGTGGTCACACAGTGTGGGAGAAGAGAGAGAGTGGTCACACAGTGTGGGAGAAGAGAGAGAGTGGTCACACAGTGTGGGAGAAGAGAGAGAGTGGTCACACAGTGTGGGAGAAGAGAGAGAGTGGTCACACAGTGTGGGAGAAGAGAGAGAGTGGTCACACAGTGTGGGAGAAGAGAGAGAGTGGTCACACAGTGTGGGAGAAGAGAGAGTGGTCACACAGTGTGGGAGAAGAGAGAGAGTGGTCACACAGTGTGGGAGAAGAGAGAGAGTGGTCACACAGTGTGGGAGAAGAGAGAGAGTGGTCACACAGTGTGGGAGAAGAGAGAGAGAGTGGTCACACAGTGTGGGAGAAGAGAGAGAGTGGTCACACAGTGTGGGAGAAGAGAGAGTGGTCACACAGTGTGGGAGAAGAGAGAGAGTGGTCACACAGTGTGGAGAAGAGAGAGAGTGGTCACACAGTGTGGGAGAAGAGAGAGAGTGGTCACACAGTGTGGGAGAAGAGAGAGAGTGGTCACACAGTGTGGGAGAAGAGAGAGAGTGGTCACACAGTGTGGGAGAAGAGAGAGAGTGGTCACACAGTGTGGGAGAAGAGAGAGAGTGGTCACACAGTGTGGGAGAAGAGAGAGAGTGGTCACACAGTGTGGGAGAAGAGAGAGAGTGGTCACACAGTGTGGGAGAGAGAGAGAGAGAGTGGTCACACAGTGTGGAGAGAGAGAGAGTGGTCACACAGTGTGGGAGAAGAGAGAGAGTGGTCACACAGTGTGGGAGAAGAGAGAGTGGTCACACAGTGTGGGAGAAGAGAGAGTGGTCACACAGTGTGGGAGAGAGAGAGAGTGGTCACACAGTGTGGGAGAAGAGAGAGAGTGGTCACACAGTGTGGGAGAAGAGAGAGAGTGGTCACACAGTGGGGAGAAGAGAGAGAGTGGTCACACAGTGGGGAGAGAGAGAGAGAGTGGTCACACAGTGTGGGAGAAGAGAGAGAGTGGTCACACAGTGTGGGAGAAGAGAGAGAGTGGTCACACAGTGTGGGAGAAGAGAGAGAGTGGTCACACAGTGGGAGAAGAGAGAGAGTGGTCACACAGTGTGGGAGAAGAGAGAGTGGTCACACAGTGTGGAGAAGAGAGAGAGAGAGGTCACACAGTGTGGGGAGAGAGAGAGAGAGTGGTCACACAGTGTGGGAGAGAGAGAGAGAGAGTGGTCACACAGTGTGGGAGAAGAGAGAGAGTGGTCACACAGTGTGGGAGAAGAGAGAGAGTGGTCCACAGTGTGGGAGAAGAGAGAGAGTGGTCACACAGTGTGGGAGAAGAGAGAGAGTGGTCACACAGTGTGGGAGAAGAGAGAGTGGTCACACAGTGTGGGAGAAGAGAGAGANCCCATGCAGTAAGTTAATGCCCCCGTTCCTCGAAACGGAGGTTGATGTGTTTTTACCACTTTTGAGACCCTTGCTGTTCAACTTAATTGGCCTGACGACCAATGGGCTACCCTTCTCAGAGTACATTTAACAGGTAGAGCAGCAGTCACACTCAGCACTTTGGCTTCGGAAAACAACTACACCACCCTGAAACAAGCTGTGTTGGACGCCTACCTTTTCTCCACCGAAAGCTATCGACGAAAGTTTCGTGACTACGTCAAGGCAAGTACCACCACCTTCTTAGAATTTGCTAACACCAAACGAAGATATTTCATGAAATGGCTGGAGGCAGCACATGTCTCTACTTTTCAGAACTTGTCAACCTCATACTGGTTGAAGAATTTCTGAGACGTGTACCTCCTCCTGTCCGCCTATACTTAGCAGACAAGGAAGAGACGGAGTTAGTGAAGTGTGCGAAGTCAGCTGACACTTACTCCTCATCCACCGGCTGACTCCAGAACCTACCAGCAAGAAGTCTTGGTACAGTTACGAGAAAGCGAGCCCAGATCAAGGTACCTCTCAACTGTACTGCAGGTATTGTCGATTATATGGACACACCATTGACAAATGTGGTAAGTCCCAATCTAAAGGTAACGTCGAACCCCCTAAGTCTAAACCTACTCACCCTAAGTCCGGTAAGCCTGTAATGAATGTTGGTGTTCATGCTAATGATCTCTCTCTCTTTACCAAGCATCTATATCCAGGAACTATCTGAGTTTCTGAGAATGAAACTGAGTTTCTAAAACAAATGAAACATTTAATTGCTTCAAAAGTGAATAAGGTAGTCAAGAATGTAGGCATACCTTGCCGAGTCTCTATAGGACAGAAGCAAGGGTTTTCCCACTAAATGAAATATGATACTTACAGAATTAGCGAACTTTGTGCTCTGAAAAAAGAAAGCTAATTCCCTACCTAAGTAAATACCATCATCTCTGACCGACGTGTAGGGGTGCGAGTGTCAACTGGTGACGAGAACTGCTGCTGATGTCCCAGCTCAGCAACGTAGTCCGTGCTAGAGGAACTATGGCCCTCTGTATCCTCCTTCGGTCGGATTGCAAAAGATAGGGTGCTTTGACCCGAGACAAATCAAAGTACCAGGGTACCAAAATGATGATCTGTCTGAGAGTGAGAACTATCCTAGGGACAAAAGGTGGAAAACACGAGTAATAAACACTGAAGGAGGGATGACCAATTAAGAGAATGACTGAGGCCTACAGTCACCACGTAATCCAAAGTTATCCAACACTCACCATATGCTACTCTCGGAATGCACAATACACACAGCACCGTATAAATATGAAAAGTAATGTAAATATTGAAAAGCAACTGTATCAAAGCCAAGTACACTTACCACGAATTGAGACAGAGTGGTCACACTGTGTGGGAGAAGAGAGAGAGTGGTCACACAGTGTGGGAGAAGAGACAGAGTGGTCCCAGAGTGTGGGAGAAGAGTGAGAGTGGTCACACAGTGTGGGAGAAGAGAGAGAGTGGTCACACAGTGTGGGAGAAGAGAGAGAGTGGTCACACAATGTGGGAGAAGAGAGAGAGTGGTCACACAGTGTGGGAGAAGAGAGAGAGTGGTCACACAGTGTGGGAGAAGAGAAAGAGTGGTCACACAGTGTGGGAGAAGAGAGAGAGAGTGGTCACACAGTGTGGGAGAAGAGAGAGAGTGGTCACAGAGTGTGGGAGAAGAGAGAAAGTGGTCACAGAGTGTGGGAGAAGAGAGAGAGAGTGGTCACACAGTGTGGGAGAAGAGAGAGTGGTCACACAATGCGGGAGAAGAGAGAGAGTAGTCACACAGTGTGGGAGAAGAGAGGGAGTGGTCACACAGTATGGGAGAAGAGAGAGAGTGGTCACACAGTGTGGGAGAAGAGAGAGAGTGGTCACACAGTGTGGGAGAAGAGAGAGAGTGGTCACACAGTGTGGGAGAAGAGAGAGAGTGGTCACAGAGTGTGGGATAAAAGAGAGAGCGGTCACGCAGTGTGGGAGAAGAGAGAGAGTGGTCACACAGTGTGGGAGAAGAGAGAGAGTGGTCACACAGTGTGGGAGAAGAGAGATAATGGTCACACAGTGTGGGAGAAGAGAGTGCGGTCACGTAGTGTCGGAGAAGAGAGAGAGTGGTCACACAGTGTGGGAGAAGAGAGAGCGGTCACACAGTGTGGGAGAAGAGAGAGAGTGGTCACATAATGTGTGAGAAGAGAGAGAGTGGTCACACAGTGTGGGAGAAGAGAGAGAGTGGTCACACAGTGTGGGAGAAGAGAGATAATGGTCACACAGTGTGGGAGAAGAGAGTGAGTGGTCCTTCAGTGTAGGAGAAGAGAGTGTGGTCACACAAAATGGGAGAAGAGAGAGTGGTCACAGAGTATTGGAGAAGAGAGAGTGGTCACACAGTGTAGGAGAAGAGAAAGAGTGGTCACACAGTGTGGGAGAAGAGAGAGAGAGTGGTCACGCAGTGTGGGAGAAGAGAGAGAGCGGTCACACAGTGTGGGAGAAGAGAGAGCGGTCACGCAGTGTGGGAGAAGAGAGAAAGTGGTCACACAGTGTGGGAGAAAAGAGAGAGTGGTCACACAGTGTGGGAGAAGAGAGATAGTGGTCACACAGAGTGGGAGAAGAGAGAGAGAGTGGTCCTTCAGTGTAGGAGAAGAGAGAGTGGTCACACAGTATTGGAGAAGAGAGAGTGGTCACACAGTGTGGGAGAAGAGAGAGAACGGTCACACAGTGTGGGAGAAGAGAGAGAACGGTCACACAGTGTGGGAGAAGAGAGAGAGTGGTCACACAGTGTGGGAGAAGAGAGAGAGTGGTCACACAGTGTGGGAGAAGAGAGAGAACGGTCACACAGTGTGGGAGAAGAGAGAGAACGGTCACACAGTGAGGGAGAAGAGAGAGCGGTCACACATTGTGGGAAAAGAGAGATAGTGGTCACGCAGTGTAGGAGAAGAGAGAGAGTGGTCACACAGTGTGGGAGAAGAGAGAGAGTGGTCACACAGTGTGGGAGAAGAGAGAGAGTGGTCACACAGTGTGGGAGAAGAGAGAAAGTGGTCACACAGTGTGGGAGACGAGAGAGAGTGGTCACACAGTGTGGGAGAAGAGAGAGAGTGGTCACACAGTGTGGGAGAAGAGAGAGAGAGTGGTCACACAGTGTGGGAGAAGAGAGAGAGTGGTCACACAGTGTGGGAGAAGAGAGAGAGTGGTCACACAGTGTGGGAGAAGAGAGAGTGGTCACACAGTGTGGGAGAAGAGAGAGAGTGGTCACAGAGTGTGGGATAAAAGAGAGAGCGGTCACGCAGTGTGGGAGAAGAGAGAGAGTGGTCACACAGTGTGGGAGAAGAGAGAGAGTGGTCACACAGTGTGGGAGAAGAGAGATAATGTCACACAGTGTGGGAGAAGAGAGNGCTCCGGTAGCCCCCTTGTACAATGCGTCCTCACTCGGACCCTGGCAGGGTGTTTCTCCCTAGGGCTTGAGCTGTTGCGGCATCTCTATCGGCAATTGAGTCCCTCACTGGTGATGACTCTTATTGCGCCAATAGTGTTTCCTTCTTCTATTTTCTTGTGACTGATGTTCTGATTTTTGATGTCTCGGATATGGCACTGTTGCTCTTCCTGCCGTGGTGTTTTCTCGCTCGAGTGGAAAGGCGCACCTGGTTGTCCTCCCTGGGAAAATCATTTATAGCTTTGATGATTGAGGCAGCTAAGGTTTTGTCTCTCCTTGCAGGGGTGGCTAGACATATATTGCCAAACAGTAGGAGGTGTGCCATGCTTGGGTAGTTCCAGGAGAGTCGTTGACCTTTCTCAGGAGGGCAGATATTTGGCTGCTGCGTGGGGGCGGGCTGCTTTAGGGATGTGTTGCAAGGTTCTGGCTTTGATAGCCTCTAATAAATTTTCCGTGGGAATGAAGGTCTGGGAGGTGTTTTGCCTGACGGGCGGTATGGGCTGTTGATTGGTGTTCTCCCTGGGAGGCGCCCAGAACCCAAACACCTGGCTCCGTTGTGGTAATGATTGCGCACATTACCGTCACTCGACCGGATAAGGATACCCTGTCACACGTCTGACATCTGCCTTGTCTACCCCTGCTTGGTGCTCATCTTGGCTTGGGAAGCCTGGCTGGCTATTGGGAGCTGCGACATGGGCGGGCGCTGGGCGGGCACTAGGCGGGAGGTGGACGGCGGGTGGAGACTGGAGGGTGGGCGGCGGTTGGAGGCTGGGGGGATGATCAGCTGGCCGTGGCACGTACTACTCAGATGAGTGGTAATACATATACCACCTCTTATACAAAGTGTGGGTATACACCCACTACACAATATGTGGGTATACAATGGGTGGGTGGGTGGCGTAGACACACATGGGAGCCTCCCGGCATCTATGGGCGGGTGGTAAGGTGGCCTCGTGGGTGGGGAGGCGACGTGGTGGGGTGGGGAAGGAGGGGGAGCAGGTACTTCCCGGCCTGGGCGCTGGGTGGGGGCGGGGGTCAGGGCGACACTAACACTGGTATAATTCCCCGTATATCACTGCACAATGATGAATGAATCATACACTTGTAATCTGACTCACTGCACGTGTGATGTACTCACAATATGATAGATATGTTGCGCCAATTATCGCTGACAACGTAACTTGTTCAACAAAACTTTATATATATATATAATATATATATCTATATATATATATATATATAATATATATAGTTTATAATATATATATATATGTATATATATATATATATATATATATATATATATATATATTATATATATATATATACATATTTTATTCTAAAATATTACGTTACGTTACTACAACAGACAATTTATCAATAGTTTTAAAATTAATGAGCTTTACCCCAAAACCTTAAAGCCTTCACAAGACTGAGAACATCAATGTTTTACATAAGGAAAAAGAATGTAAAACAGCTCACTGTAAGCTTTCTGAAGAGAGAGTGGTCACACAGTGTAGGAGAAGAGAGAAAGTGGTCACACAGTGTAGGAGAAGAGAGAGAGTGGTCACACAGTGTAGGAGAAGAGAGAAAGTGGTCACACAGTGTAGGAGAAGAGAGAGAGTGGTCACACAGTGTAGGAGAAGAGAGAAAGTGGTCACACAGTATGGGAGAAGAGAGAGAGAGTGGTCACACAGTGTAGGAGAAGAGAGAAAGTGGTCACAAAGTATGGGAGAAGAGAGAGAGAGTCGTCACACAGTGTAGGAGAAGAGAGAAAGTGGTCACACATGGGAGAAGAGAGAAAGAGAGTGGTCTCACAGTGTAGGAGAAGAGAGAAAGTGGTCACACAGTATGGGAGAAGAGAGAGAGAGAGTTGTCACACAGTGTAGGAGAAGAGATAAAGTGGTCACACAGTATGGGAGAAGAGAGAAAGAGAGTGGTCACACAGTGTAGGAGAAGAGAGAAAGTGGTCACACAGTATGGGAGAAGAGAGAGAGAGTGGTCACACAGTGTGGGAGAAGAGAGAGAGCGGACACACAGTGTGGGAGAAGAGGAGAGTGGTCACACAGTGTGGGAGAAGAGAGAGAGTGGTCACACAGCGTGGGAGAAGAGAGAGAGTGGTCACACAATGCGGGAGAAGAGAGAGAGTGGTCACACAGTGTGGGAGAAGAGAGAGAGTGGTCACACAGTGTGGGAGAAGAGAGAGAGTGGTCACACAGTGTGGGAGAAGAGAAAGAGTGGTCACACAGTGTGGGAGAAGAGAGAGAGTGGTCACACAGTGTGGGAGAAGAGAGAGAGTGGTCACACAGTGTGGGAGAAGAGAGAGAGAGTGGTCACACAGTGTGGGAGAGAGAGAGAGTGGTCACACAGTGCGGGAGAAGAGAGAGAGTGGTCACACAGTGTGGGAGAAGAGAAGAGTGGTCACACAGTGTGGGAGAGAGAGAGAGTGGTCACACAGAGTGGGAGAAGAGAGCGAGTGGTCACACAGTGTGGGAGAAGAGGGTGGTCACACAGTGTGGGAGAAGAGAGTGGTCACACAGTGTGGGAGAAGAGAGAGAGTGGTCACACAGTGTGGGAGAAGAGAGAGAGGTCACACACTGTGGGAGAAGAGAGAGAGTGGTCACACAGTGTGGGAGAAGAGAGAGAGTGGTTACACAGTGTGGGAGAAGAGAGAGAGTGGTCACACAGTGTGGGAGAAGAGAAAGAGTGGTCACACTGTGTGGGAGAAGAGAGAGAGTGGTCACACAGTGTGGGAGAAGAGAGAGTGGTCACACAGTGTGGGAGAAGAGAGAGAGTGGTCACACAGTGTGGGAGAAGAGAGAGAGAGTGGTCACACAGTGTGGGAGAAGAGAGAGAATGGTCACACAGTGTGGGAGAAGAGAGAGAGTGGTCACACAGTGTGGGAGAAGAGAGAGAGTGGTCACACTGTGTGGGAAAAGAGAGAGAGTGGTCACAAGTGTGGGAGAAGAGAGAGAGTGGTCACACAGTGTGGGAGAAGAGAGAGAGTGGTCACACAGTGTGGTAGAAGAGACAGAGTGGTCACACTGTGTGGGAGAAGAGAGAGAGTGGTCACACAGTGTGGGAGAAGAGACAGAGTGGTCACAGAGTGTGGGAGAAGAGTGAGAGTGGTCACACAGTGTGGGAGAAGAGAGAGAGTGGTCACACAGTGTGGAAGAAGAGAGAGAGTGGTCACACAGTGTGGGAGAAGAGAGAGAGTGGTCACACAGTGTGGGAGAAGAGAGAGAGTGGTCACACAGTGTGGGAGAAGAGAGAGAGTGGTCACACAGTGTGGAGAAGAGAGAGAGTGGTCACAGAGACAGTGTGGAGAAGAGAGAGAGTGGTCCACAGTGTGGAGAAGAGAGAGAGTGGTACACAGTGTGGGAGAAGAAAGAGTGGTCGCACAGTGTGGGAGAAGAGAGAGAGTGGTCACACAGTGTGGGAGAAGAGAGAGAGTGGTCACAGAGTGTGAGAGAGAGAGAGTGGTCACAGAGTGTGGGAGAAGAGAGAGAGTGGTCACACAGTGTGGGAGGAGAGAGTGGTCACACAATGCGGGAGAAGAGAGAGAGTAGTCACACAGTGGAGAAGAGAGAGAATGGTCACACAGTGTGGGAGAAGAGAGAGAGTGGTCACACAGTGTGGGAGAAGAGAGAGAGTGGTCACACAGTGTGGGAGAAGAAAGAAGAAGAGTGGTCACACAGTGTGGGAGAAGAGAGAGAGCGTTCACGTAGTGTCGGAGAAGAGAGAGAGTGGTCCCACAGTGTAGAAGAGAGAGAGTGGTCACACAGTGTGGGAGAAAGAGAGATAATGGTCACACAGTGTGGGAGAAGAGAGTGCGGTCACACAGTGTGGGAGAAGAGAGAGAGTGGTCACATAATGTGTGAGAAGAGAGAGAGTGGTCACACAGTGTGGGAGAAGAGAGAGAGTGGTCACACAGTGTGGGAGAAGAGAGATAATGGTCACACAGTGTGGGAGAAGAGAGTGAGAGTGATCACACAGGTGGGAGAAAAGAGAGAGTGTTCACACAGTGTGGGAGAAGAGAGATAGTGGTCACACAGAGTGGGAGAAGAGAGAGAGAGTGGTCCTTCAGTGTAGGAGAAGAGAGAGTGGTCACACAAAATGGGAGAAGAGAGAGTGGTCACAGAGTATTGGAAAAGAGAGAGTGGTCACACAGTGTAGGAGAAGAGAGAGAGTGGTCACACAGTGTGGGGAAGGAGAGAGAGTGGTCACGGAGTGTGGGAGAAGAGAGAGAGCGGTCACACAGTGTGGAAAGAGAGAGAGTGGTCACACAGTGTGGGAGAAGAGAGAGAGAGTGGTCCTTCAGTGTAGGAGAAGAGAGAGTGGTCACACAGTGTGGGAAAAGAGAGTGGTCACACAGTGTGGGAGAAGAGAGAGAGTGGTCACGCAGTGTGGGAGAAGAGAGATAGTGGTCACGCAGTGTGGGAGAAGAGAGAGAGTGGTCACACAGTGTGGGAGAAAAGAGAGAGTGGTCACACAGTGTGGGAGAAGAGAGATAGTGGTCACACAGAGTGGGAGAAGAGAGAGAGAGTGGTCCTTCAGTGTAGAGAAGAGAGAGTGGTCACACAGTGTGGGAGAAGAGAGAGTGGTCACACGTGTGGGAGAAGAGAGAGTGGTCACCATTGTGGGAGAAGAGAGATAGTGGTCACACAGAGTGGGAGAAGAGAGAGAGTGGTCACACAGTGTGGGAGAAGAGAGAGTGGTCACACAGTGTGGGAGAAGAGAGAGAGTGGTCACACAGTGTGGGAGAAAAGAGAGAGTGGTCACACAGTGTGGGAGAGAGAGATAGTGGTCACACAGAGTGGGAGAAGAGAGAGAGAGAGAGTGGTCCTTCAGTGTAGGAGAAAGAGAGTGGTCACACAGTATTGGAGAAGAGAGAGTGGTCACACAGTGTGGGAGAAGAGAGAGAACGGTCACACAGTGTGGGAGAAGAGAGAGAACGGTCACACAGTGTGGGAGAAGAGAGAGCGGTCACACAGTGTGGGAAAAGAGAGATAGTGGTCACGCAGTGTAGAGAAGAGAGAGAGTGGTCACACAGTGTGGGAGAAGAGAGAGAGTGGTCACACA
>WNGS01005609.1:16567-28527 GCA_020271785.1 Procambarus virginalis
GAAAACACAAAAATGAATATGAGACTGAAGCTCCGACATGTGACTTTTGCTTCGGTATTTGAATTTTCACGGGCAGAGGAACTGTGGCAGAATAGGCGAACAACAAAAACAATTAAAAATATTACAAAACACAAATAATCAAAATGTGACTCTATTTCCAATCTTTTGACAAAAAGTAAATATATCCCTTCACATCACCTAATTTACAGGGTCCGAGAATTAGTCCTAAATGCCATTGACCAGAATTTTGTCAACACTGTTGGTCAAAATTTGTGGTATGCTTGAAGCCGTGAAAGGCGACGCAGGTTTGAATGAAAGAGAATCAATAAAATGGAAGAATCGAAGTGAAACAAAATATGAGATAAGAATCAGGAGTATGTTAATGAAGGAAGAGTTGGATAATATGTTATATGAATTGGAAACTGCAATGACTGATATAAATGGCATATTGGAAATAGTCTGAGAATTACATAATGGATTTAAACGGTCCCCCAGAAATAGTCCAATGGCAGTAGATTTAAAGATTTCTAAAATAAAAGAGAATTATGTATTACTAATAAGTGTAAGTATGATGTATATGGAAAACGATGAAATTCTAAAAATGAATAAAAGTGACTTAAACTTACTTCTCCCAACATGTTCTTAAATGTTCATGTTATACCAGAACAACCAGATAAGTGTCCGCTTTTGTCTTCCCCTCATATGTTTGGTGATGATCAATCATAAGATTATATGGTGAATGATTGATCATTTTCCCCTTGGTTATAGTGGTATGAGAGACAAAATTAAGAAGGAAAAGAGAAATGAGCAAAGAAACAGATGACAGTGATTTTGGAGAAACAGACTATGATCTATGAACAAATGAAACTCGGTATTAATTAAGCATTTCCAGTATAGGTCTTATTTAAGAGCATCAAGGAAATATGTGGAATTGAAGAAACTGGTAGAACAATGAGAGGAATAACTTGATGGGGTGTGGGTGAAGGAGGAACAGGTGTTAATAACACAAATTCTTCATATGAATGCTAAGTATATAAGGAAAAGTAAAGAGAAAGTAGGAGCAGAGAATAAGACATATTTATACCCCATAAATGAAACACAGATCAAAGGAGATAAGTGTAAAAATTATTGGCAAAATTATTAGAAATTATTTTGGAAGGAAGTGTTGCAGGGAAAAGAATGGTCATGTGTAAGGAAATGTTAAAGATGAACATTGAAGAATGATAACTCATTAATATGAGGTTAAAAGCGAGTCAGAAGAAGACTTTAACATTTTTAATAGTGAAAGTTTTGAAGAAGTTGTTAACATCACCACACCGCCATTATAGGTTGTCTCTGATTGGTGGACAGGTTAAAGACGCTGCCTCCCACTGCCACGCTTCTTCATCTTGTGACGATCATCAAGTCCACTCCTGGGCTATTGCCAGTTGTTGCAAGGGAACCTGTCTACTCTTGCCTTATCCCAGTCGTTGCAAGGTACAGTGTTACCAAGATACAGTGTTACCAAGGTGCAGTGTTACCAAGGTGCACTGTTACCAAGGTGCAGTGTTACCAAGGTGCAGTGTTACCAAGGGACAGTGTTACCAAGGGACAGTGTTACCAAGGGACAGTGTTACCAAGGGACAGTGTTACTGGTGCTGTTCTGAAGAGAGTGTTTGTGTCTTGTTATTACTGTGTTGTTGTTGTTGTTGTTGTAGTTGTGAGGACGGTCATGTGTCTTAAACTTGCGGGTCCGTGCGGGTCGTCCCGCCGGACCCGTGTGTGCCAAGACATTGGGTTGTTTCTTCTTTAAAATAATAAGCATTATGTTACTGTTATTTTGTTGAGGAAAGTAACGTGTTCATGCAGTTGTGTTTCAGGAAGTAACGTTTCTGCTATTGCGTTACGAAATATATTTTTATCTTTTCATGTGTTTCCAGAGTTATTTCTGCGTTGATATGATGTAGTGGAGGTGGTATTTTACTGCGGTTCTGGTACAGAGTATTGTTGGAGAACCTCCGCCTCTCGCAGCCTGGTAGCACTGTGTAGACTCTCCTGGAGAGCCAACACGTGACTGATGTTACCTATCGTTTGTTAAGGCTCGTAACCACCAATCTGAAATCAACTAGTCTAGGGTAATCATGAGGTTGTATAAGCTGGTCACCAGTATAACTCCATGACAAGTACAGAGAATAACAAATAAAATATTTCTTAGGAAAGAAGAAATATGCATAAGTTATAAAAATATTATATTTCAACATATATACTCACATATGATCACTGATTCACTTATTACAAATAACAAATAAGAATGTCTCTCCCAGAACAAATAACTACTAAAAGCTAGAAAACAAAAGACACAGACTTAGCTCCCATGTTACGTCCCCGAGTACCAGCCAGCAACTGACTGCTGCGCGGCTACTCAACCCAAAATTCCTCTCCCCCCTCCGCTCAACAGGATGAGGGTTAGAAAACAATGACTTTTAATTATATGAGACTAAATCAACCACCACTGGTTCTCAAATTACATTTAGAATATTAAATAACATAATAGGTATCTCCCAAAATTAATAAGTACAATGCTAACTGCGTAATTACTGTATACACGTAATTAATGAATAGAAATATTGTTACATCTGGAACTCTAAACTGAACAGGTCCAGCAAACTCTCGTTCCCGAATCTAACAGGTCAAATACGTGTGTGGAGACGCCACCGCTCCTGTACCCCCTGACATTGCCAACTCACACGATGATTATAATACATATACACATATACAGTTAATATCACGAAAGTTTATATAAATTTATTACGTAGCCAGCTATGAGTACGTAACACTTCCACCTCCAAGAAAAAAAATGCAATGGATTGAAGATCAATGGCATTTTTTCCGAAGTAAAAATGTTAAGCACAAAAAAAAAATACATTTATGGTACATCAAAACTTCTTGACAAGCATCAGCAATAACATTCTGTCTGCCTGGAATATGTTTGATCTCAACATTGAATTCTTGCAAAAATAAGGACCAGCGCAAAATACGTTGGTTCTTAACTTTCATCATATTTATAAAGATAAGGGGGTTGTGGTCTGTAAATACTAACACTTTGTTTCCTGACAGATAAATTTCAAACTTCTTAATTGACAATATAAGACCCAATGCCTCCTTTTCTACCACTGAATAATTTTTCTGAGCTGTATTAAATTTTCTTGAATAATAATACACAGGATGTTCAATATTATCTAAACCAACTTGAATCAACACAGCCCCTATACCAACATCTGACGCATCAATGTGTAATATGAAAGGTTTATCAAATTGGGGACTAGCAAGAACAGGTGATGTAGACAATATGCCCTTTAGGTTCTGAAAAGCATTCTGACAATCTTGTGTCCACTGAAACTTTACATGCTTGCGTAACAAATTTGTCAAAGGAGCAGCCACTGTTGAAAAATTTCTACAATAACGCCTATAGTATGCACACATACCAATAAACCGTTGGACTCCTTTTCTACTAGTTAACACTGGGTAGTCCACAGTAGTGTTTTTGTTCAGTTTACGATAATCAACACACAATCTCCAGGTTCCTCCTGGTTTTGGCACTAATAAACACGGAGAGCTCCAAGTACTTTGACTTGGCCGAATGAAATTATGCTGAGCAGATAGTCCACTTCTGCTTGTAGAATCTTCCTCTTTTCGGGATTCACTCGGTACGGATGTTGTCGAATGGGTGTGTTGTCCAGGAGCTGAATGTCGTGGGTGATGAGGTGGGTCTGAGTGGGAACCTCCCCAAACAGAGATGTATGGTTGTCCAGCAGAACCTGGAACTCATCACGTTGCTCCTCCTGTAAATGACATAGCATCTCCCTGCCATTGGAACTGGAACTGAGAAGTTGAATATTAACATCATTTCCCTCACTGCAATGATCCTCAGGTGTGTACTCTTTCCGACTAAAACAAGTTACTACACCTGGTCCAACATAAGATTTTAATCTGTTAATGTGCACAGTCATTTGTGGTTCTGAAAGATTAGGGTTAATTATTTTATAAGTTAGGTCTCCCACCTTCTCTACCACTTGGTAGGGTCCTGCAAACTTATGGGACATGGAAGTCCCCAAACGAGGTTTCAACACCAACACCAAATCTCCGACAGCAAACGACCTGAGTTTAGCCTTGAACTTCTTGTCATATCGTAATTTCATGGCTTGTTGAGTTCTTCCCAGATGTTCTTTCGCCAACTCACGAGCCCGACACAACTTGTCCTTGACCTTACTCAAGTACAAACCACTCTGATGAACAGAGACATCTCCCAACAACTTTTCGTGGAGCATTTTAAGAGGACCTCTCACTTGGTGACCAAACACGAGTTCAAAAGGTGAACATCCCAAAGACTCTTGTAACCCTTCTCTCGCAGCAAACAACACGAAGGGGAGATTCTCATCCCAATTACGTGGATAAGTCTCTCCGGTTGTCCTCAACATTTGTTTTAAAGTCTGGTGGAAACGTTCAAGCCCACCTTGGCTTTGTGGATGATATGGACTAGACAATTTGTGCTGAATCCCTCGGGACTCGCAAAAAGTTCTGAAAACTTTAGAACAAAAGTTTCCCCCATTATCACTCTGAATAACTCTAGGCATCCCAAACAAGGAGAAAAAGCGTTCAAGACACTTGATGAGATTATGAGCTTGGGTATTCCTTAGAGCATAAGCTTCTGGAAATCTAGTAGTCATACACATGAGAGTGAATAAAAACATGTTACCCGACTTAGTCTTAGGTAAAGGACCTACACAATCAATTACAACATGAGTAAATGGTTCATCAGGAACTACAATAGGTTGCAATGGTGCTCGAGGCACAGATTGATTGGGTTTTCCAAAAAGTTGACAAGGTACACAGTTATGACAATATCTAACCACGTCTTTCTTTAACTTAGGCCAGAAAAAATATTTACATATCTTATGGTACATATTTGAGATACCTTGGTGACCTCCCATGGGGTCATCATGTGCAGCTTGCAAGACCTGCCTACGATAATCATTGGGGACAACGAGTTGGGTTCTAATCTCACAATCATCTGAAGAGGGAGTTCCCTTGGGTCTCCACCTTCTCATCAGAAGTCGATCCTGGAAAAAGAAACCCGTCCCTTCCTCCAATGCATCAACATTATCAGGTGCCTCAGAAATACACTTAATTAAACTAGGATCAGTAGTCTGTTCAACACTTAAGGGCAATGACTCAGACTCAGCAGCGAGCGGGCAAGAACCTAGTAGCTTGATCTCTTTTCCTGATTGATCAGAATAAAATGGAGCCATAGCTACTTCGGCCTCACTCTCGACAACTGGTTCACTGGAGACAAGCGGGCAAGGTACAGATAGTTCCGCCTCCTCACCTTCACTTTCCTGGTGACTTAGGTTCGGCGGGGCTTCTACTACTGCCTCACTCTCATCATCCAGTCGAGTCATAAAAGAATCCTCAAGATCCACCTCCCACTCCTTTCCTGAAGGGGTCCTGGTCTTGGGAACAGCAACCTCAGTGAAATCAGAATTACTCTCACCTGTTTTTCCCATTGATCTAGTTACCACACAAGCAGGGTAAATAATATCATCTGCCTCGGGTTTAGCTAATACATTCTGGGGATTGGTTAACATTATGGGACACTTGGGCCCTGCAACCTGACGGTTGCCAAAATCATTACCTAAAATAATGTCTACCCCAGGAATGGGCAGTTGCTTACTTACACCAACATTACACCATCCTGAAGTATATTTAGAATCAAGATTAATTTGCATCAAAGACACAGGTTGTACTCTACCGGCAATACCTTGGAGAAGTACAACTTCACCCAGATCTCGGGTGTCAACATCAGCAAGTACATTTTGGGCAATAAGAGACTGTGAAGCTCCAGTATCACGGAGTAATTGAACAGTCTTATGGTTACCATTATTACATAATAATGTACCTGAGGAAATATATGGTTTAAAGTCAGCCATCCAATTGGGATTGACTGTAGTACATGAAGAATTAATATGTTGCAATCCTTTACTCATAATAAGACCAGTTGGCCGTAGTTCAGGATGCAAACTAAAACATGAAGTAATCACATGACCCCTTCTCTTACAATGTGTACAATGCTTGAAAGTGGGCACACTGGTAGAACCAACTGCAGGTTTAGAATGAGCATTACTAGGCTTAGATGATCCTGGCAGTGGAGTAACAATCTTAGTGTTAGTAAGAGAAGAGTTCACGGGAGTAACTGGAGGACTAGGAGTGGGCTTATAATGATAAGGAGTTCTGTGAGCATTGTAATTTACTCTACGACTAGACTTAGGTGAAGTGGCCGTAAACTGGGCCTTAGTCAACAACTCATGCTCATCAGCGAGCTTTGACAGCTCATAAATGTCTGTTACATTCTTTTGTTCTGCCATAAAAGTAGATAATTTGTCTGGGAGACAAGACAATACTTCTTCCATGATAAGAAGATTCTTTAAAGCATCAAACTCTGTTACTGAAAGTGACTTTAACCATCTGTTGCAATAGTTCGTCTTTTGACGAGTAAAATCAGCTATTGTCTGATCACTTACCCTCCTTAGGTTTCTAAATTTTTGCCTGTGTGCCTCTGGATTTAATTGATAAGCATTTAAGATGCTTTTCTTTACAAATTCATAATCAAAACTATGAGCGTCAGGTAGGGATGTAAAACCTCCTGACTACGCCCCTTAAATTGAGACTGCATAATTGCTACCCATTGATCCCTTGGCCAGTTCATACTGATGGCAATCTTATTAAAATGTGCAAAGAAAACCTCAGGATCCTCCTCATTAAACTTGGGTAATTCTATATATTTACTCATCCTTATGGGATTATTATCATTATTAATTGAAACATTACTAGAATTTCCATGCCCAGCTGCCATACGCTGTGTTTCAAGCCTGAATTAGTGTCAGCCATTTGTTGTTGAATCTCTAATTGTTCCTTCTTTGTTGCTTCTAGTTGCAACTCCATTAAAACTCTCTGGTTTTGTGCCGCAAGTTCTAAACGTTTAGTCTCAAGCTCTAATAATGACTGTTGCTTTTGAGCCTCAATCTCTAATAATTTCTGTTCTTTTGCAAATTCGTTGGCTTTTTCTTGAGCCTCAAGTTTAGCATACGTTACTTGTGCATCTAACTCAAGACGCCTTAAAGCAATTTGATCACTTGACTCTTCTCTAACTTCCTCCAGACATTCTTCTCCTAATTCTTGGTTCTCAACAAAATGTGTCACTATGACTCTCAGAATTTGTGCCTTAGTCATGCTATTTCTGGCGGTTAATTCTAGCTTACTGGCCATATTTACTAACGCAGACTTTGTTAGGTTTTTAATTCCCTCAAAGTTTGGTTGAGCCAACAACAACAACACTTGATCCTCCATCGTGATTAACACTTGGCACTTGATTCACAATAATAATAATAAACACACTGGCACTGCACTTCACTGTAAAATTGTACCACACTGAAAATTCGCTTGGCCTCACTGCACAAACAAAGTTATAGGATGACTTACCTCAAAATCGTGAAACGTTGTTACTTGACACACAGGAAGGCTTGCATGGCACATGGAATAGTTAATAGCAGAAACACACAAGACACTGGTACCTAGGAAGGCAAGGTTAGATTAGCACAGTTAAGTTTAAGTGGGAACAATATTTCCCGGCACAGGCCCCCATATCTCTTTGTTACCTATCGTTGTTAAGGCTCGTAACCACCAACCTGAAATCAACTAGTCTAGGGTAATCACTGAGGTTGTATAAGCTGGTCACCAGTATAACTCCATGACAAGTACAGAGAATAACAAGTAAAATATTTCTTAGGAAAGAAGAAATATGCATAAGTTAAAAAATATTATATTTCAACATATATACTCACATATGATCACTGATTCACTTATTACAAATAACAAATAAAAATGTCTCTCCCAGAACAAATAACTACTAAAAGCTAGAAAACAAAAGACACAGACTTAGCTCCCATGTTACGTCCCCGAGTACCAGCCAGCAACTGACTGCTGCGCGGCTACTCAACCCAAAATTCCTCTCCCCCCTCCGCTCAACAGGATGAGGGTTGGAAAACAATGACTTTTTAATATATGAGACTAATTCAACCACCACTGGTTCTCAAATTACATTAGAATATTAAATAACATAATAGGTATTTCCCAAATTAATAAGTACAATGCTAACTGCGTAATTACTGTATNCTCCAACATAGGGAGGCTGTAATTGACATTCTGGGGCTCATTGACTCCTTCAAGGCAGTGTGTGAAAATCAGAACACAGTATCAACAACAGACACAAGCTGCTCTGCACATAGTGCCGAGGTGACAGTTGCTGTTCTAATCACATTGCTAGTAACTCCGAAGCTAAAGCTTGGTGGGAATCTATCCAACATAAGCCTCACAGGAAGCTTTGAACCGCAACTCCGAATCTGCAAATCCATCTGCAGGTCTTCCAGATACTTCTTTGTTGGTACCAACACCTTCTGTCACACCAACTGAGGAAACATACAGCAGTTTAAATACAATACCCAGTGTGACTTCCACTCCTGCCAATTCAGACACATTGGTACCGACATCTACAGCTGTCAATCAAGCGGTGCCCACTGTACCAGTACAAGGGCCAAATCAAAACTCAACTAGTCAATATAGGCCTAGAAGGAGTAGGCGAAGACGTATCCGTCATACTCAGCGTTCTCGGCCTCCACACCCTCAGCCACAACATAACCTTAACCAGGCACTGCATCACCAACCTCAACAAGGCCCTGAACAACAACAACACCAGCCTCCACACCCTCAGCCACGTAACCATAACCAGGCACTGCATCACCAACCTCAACAAGGCCCTCAACAACAACAACACCGGCCTCCACAACCTCAGCCACAACATAACCATAACCAGGCACTGCATCACCAACCTCAGCAAGGCCCTCAACAACAACAACACCGGCCTCCACACCCTCAGCCACATAACCATAACCAGGCACTGCATCACCAACCTCAGCAAGGCCCTCAACAACAACGCCAGCAGCACACTCAGCATTGGTCTCATCACCTGAATCAGCGGCCTAGCTTTGGCAGTCAACCTCCCAGCATTAAAGTAAGACCCTGCTCTAAATGCAGTCGCAGGGGGCATACAGCTGATACCTGTCGAAGTGATCTCAGGTGTAATTACTGCCACCGAACAGGTCATCAACAGGACACTTGTCGTACCAAAAGGGTCCAGGATAGACAGGAACAAATGTTTAGAGACCTTATCTCTGATCAATCACAGAAATACTCAGACTTGGTGCATACTCTTACTCGTCAGCACTCTTACTATCCATACCCAATCCCTGAAGGTGTCGTTGTGCCTTACTCAGCACAGCAGATTTACACTCCACCAGCACAGCAGCTGCGAAGTCTGCCACCATACACACCTGCATTCTCAAACAACTTGCAGACATGAGGAGTCAATCGATCGGCATATTGTCTGCCAACATCAGGGCCTTCATGACCAACGTTGGCGATCTCACACACAACTTTGTGAACACTCATCGTCCTGATGTGGTTGTTGTGCTAGAAACATTTCTAGATGACAGGATCCCTGAGAACTTTGCAACGATTGCCGGTTATACCTCATGGTTGCGCCGAAATAGGCAGGGTCAAGGAGGGGATGTTGCAGTGTGCACCAGAAAATCTGTGTATGCTCAACACATTGATGTAGTCATCCCTGGTCATCTTGAAATTATGTTTTTTAAAGTATGCTTAAATGTAGGTACCTCAATTCTCTTATGTGCAATGTACAGACCACAATGGCAAGGTGCTTCCCCAATCAATTTCCTGATGGACAACCTAGACTCCCTGCTAATGCAGCACAACTGTCAGCTCATTATAACTGTAGGTGACCTCAACCATTATCTTATACAGAGGTATTTTGATGAACTCTTAGCAGCTTTTAACCTTGAAAACTTTGTGAGCTTTCCTACCCACATGTCAGGCTCGTCCCTCGATCCTGTCAAAACTGACCTTCCTGCAAATATTGTTCATTGCAGACCTCTGGTATATGTTGGGTCTTCAGACCACCAGGCTGTCTTTACTACACTGGCTATCCCGACAGATCGAGGTGAAGAATTTGTTCGTACTACCTGGCTTTCGGACAGAGGGAACTGGCCAGCCCTACGTTCAGAGCTTGAAGTAACTGATTGGAATGCCTTGCTCCAGGGGGACGTGAACAGTCAAGTAAACGCTTTCACCAGTCATATACTGGACCTCCAGTATAGGCATATCCCTCACCGACAGTATGTGACCAAGCCCACTGATCAGCTTTGGTTTGGATATCGCTGCTGGATGGCAGCTGAAGCCAAAAACAAGGCCTGGTGGAGATATAAACGGCATCCCTCGGTTCATAAGAGAAATATTCATAGACAATCTTGTCGAATAATGAAAGAAGTTCAAAAGTGGGCTATATCCAGATGGGAATCCGAAACTCGAAGAAAACTTGCATCTGGAAGGGTTGGATCCATGGTCTGGTGGTCCCTGGTGAAGGATCGGCAGGGGTACTCATCTGAGGACACAATCCCGCCTCTTTACAGAGAAGATGGTACTGTGGAAACCAGCAATCAGGAGAAGGCTGATTTATTGGCAAACCACTTTGCTGCCAAGTTGCAGGTCCCTCTTCCTGAACGTCAGCCTCCACATCTTACCCCATGCACTGTGTCTAGGTCGACTGAAGTGGTTATAAATCAGGCTGAAGTTCTCCATCTCCTTAACACGCTAGACACAAGAAAAGTTGTGGGGCGAGATAAGGTCAGTCCAAGACTACTACTGCGCTGACCTGTTGGCTCCACCTCTCACGCGCCTCTTCCAACTCTGCCTAGTTCAAGGAATTTGGTCCTTATGGAAGAAGGTAGACGTTGTTCCAGTGCACAAAAAGAAGAGCCGCACAGTAGTTGTTACTATAGACCTGTGTCACTGCTTTCCATTACTGGCATGATCCTAGAATCATTAATTGCTCAGCAAATGATATCATTTTTTGACCGTCATCGGCTAATTTGTGATCGACAGTACGGTTTTAGAAAAGGCCGATCTGCTGCTGATCTCTTGCTAAATCTCTCCTCTAAGTGGCATCAGTCACTGGATGAGTCCAAGATCAGCTGTGTTGTTGCTCTAGATATAGCAGGAGCCTTTGATCGGGTCTGGCACTCTGGATTAGCAGTGAAGTTTCAAGCTTTAGGCATCTCAGGCTCCATCTTAGTGTTATTAAAAGATTACCGTCATGAACGAACCCTAAGGGTAGTCCTCAATAGCAGAATCCGATAGCCACTCAATTGGTGCCAGTGTTCCACAGGGTAGTGTGCTTGGCCCTCTGCTGTGGAATGTTTATTTCAACGATCTACTTCATCTCATTCCTGAAGCTCAAGCCTATGCTGATGACTGTACTCTAACCTTTACATACAGAAAGAAGGAAATGCTAACTGATGCAAGAATCATTAATCACCAACTTTCAGCAATTTCTACCTGGGGTAGGAGATGGCAGGTCACATTTGCGGCTGAGAAAACTCAAGCGATGATGATAACTAGACTGGACATGGCGAATCGGACGGAACTGCAAGTGGGTGGCAAATCCCTAGAGTTCACAGAAGAATTTGACATCTTGGGAATGAAGTTTGACTCTTCAATGACAAGGAAGAGCCATGTTCTAAACCTAGCTAAAAAGGCAGCCAGGAAACTTACAGCACTACGGAGCATCTCATATGTTCTTGACAGCAAGGGATGCAAAACCTTATATGAAGCACAAATTCGCTCCCATTTAGAGTATGCACCCCTTTCCTGGATTGCCTGCCCCCCATCTTTCGTCAGACTGTTGGACAAAGTAGAGAGACGGGCTAGAAGGCTTATCTCTAGTCTTGACCAAGTCTGGTGGAAACGGTCTGAACATCAGAGCCTGCAACACTGTCGTGACGTTGTTGGTCTTA
>WNGS01005609.1:51157-79558 GCA_020271785.1 Procambarus virginalis
AATTGTACTTGTTAAAACTGCCTGAAATTAATCTCACATAAATTGCAGGGACAATTTGTAGCTTAAACCACTTTGTAATGGCTCCTTCTTAAACTACAAATGTTTACCTAAGTTTAATTATTGTAGCATTTTATCATACCACATATGGTGGTCTAATCTACTATTATTTCAATAATTATTACTAGTTATGATATACTACTACAATATAACAGGGGTCTTAGCTGGACTTGTTGTATTGGCCCTGCTAAGGCTGTGTTGTTTATTGCATCAAATGGGTGTGGCCCTGTGCCTCATGGTGGCATAATGGCGGGTGTGGGAGGCCTACAAGGCTGGCATACAGCTAGGTACAATATGTTTATAGTTCAACTCTCTGCTCAGCTACTTGCTGTTCCAAGTCACAAATTTACCTGTATGGGATGCAAAGAGTTAATAACTGTTCCCTGAACATATCTATACAGGTATAACATGGAATATGAGGGCTGTAAAATGGGGTACACGTACATTTTGGGGTGTTTCCCATATATCATAACCGACTACCCTGTAAAAGATTAAAAGTGTACACAATAAATCAAAAACAGATACTTGGTAAGCCGGATACAATCATTGTGTAGTTGTTGATAGGCTGTGTGGCTGGTTGTTGACACGTAAATAGGTGTCTAGGTGTTAAACCAACTCTGGAGCCATTCATGCAGCGTAAGGCTGCTTTGTTATTGTTTCGTGTGCGCGGCGTCTGTAAGAGACGCTGGCTTTGTCTACTGTTCCAATATTTTGTGGTTCCACTTCTAAGTTAAATTTACGTTAACAAGGGAATCAAGCTATATTTTGGTGTTAATAATTATATTCAGTCTTATTGAACACTTTTTTATTCAATTTAGACATTAAACTGTTGTATGAACAGTGGTTTAATAATGTAAATACTGCGGCGACGTCGATGACGTCACGGAGTCTCCCATTCTCTAATTTTAAGAGGATACTGTTAAGGGAAGACTATACTATTTGTGTATGAGTGTGTCGGTTTCCCGACATAATTCCGGGGGGAAGAACACGGGTCGAAGTCCCGGTAAGGACTGCGATCACTTTATTCTTCTCCTTCAGAATTATAATGCTGCTTTAATTTGAGTTTACATTGTTGAGCTGCAGTCCTTTGGGGACGTATGTCCCGTACTGGCGTATCGGGTGCTGGAAGTCGCTGTACGTCTTCGTTCCTGGCCAGTTCTAAAGGAACTAATTTCTCTAAAGTTTTGAGAGTAGTGTTGCCTCGGCATTTTACTTTCACTATTCTCAAGATGCCCTGGCTGTCTGGATGAACAGAGACTATTTGACCTATAGGCCACTCTGAGCGTGGTCCATCACTATCCACCAGAACTATGTCACCAGGGTTCAAGTTAATTCTGTTGTAGGGGTTGTTTGCCCCGTAATGATACTCTCTCAGAGCTGTAAGGTATTCTCGAGTCCATACGTCATTCCACCGACTTATCACCCTTGATAGATGTTTGAAACGTTGAACCAAATCACTCTCTTGGACATATGAAGGATCCTCTGGTTCCTCGTCCGTAAGGGACACAAGTGTTTTGAGAGGTCTACCATACATCAAATGAGCTGGACTTAATGGTTCACGCTGCAAAACATCATCAGAGAGGTAGGTAAGTGGTCGGTTATTGACTCGTGCTTCTATCTCTATGACTACTGTTTGAAGCTCCTGCAGGTCAATCTTTGGCGGTGTAGGGTTTTCCGTAGAGAACGTTTTACCGTACCAACCATGCGTTCATAGAAGCCTCCGTGCCATGGTGCTCTGGGAGGTATGAATTTCCAATGGCACTGCCGTTGATTTAGGGCTGTGCGTACCTTTGGGTGTGTCCAGATTTTCCTCAGACATGCTTCTCCTGCCACTAAGTTGGACCCATTGTCTGAGATCATTAACTTAGGACAGGATCTACGTGAAGCAAACCTGCGAAAAGCCTGTAAGAATGCTTCGGCACTCATATCGGGAGTCACTTCTAGATGGACTGCCCTTGTTGTGGCACAAGTAAAAAGACAGATGTAAGCTTTTACTGGTTTCTTGTCTTTAGTGCCTGTAAGTGTTAGTGCTCCTGTGAAATCTACTCCTGTTGTCTCAAAGGGACGAATATGTACGACTCGTTCCTTCGGAAGTGGAGGAGAGCCAGGATATGGACACACTCTGGCCTCGTATCTCCGGCAAACAACACAGGATTTGATTATTGATTTTACTGTCTGTCTACCTTGGGGTAGCCAGTACTGTTGTCTTAAGTCCGTGAGAGTATCTAATACCCCACCATGCAGAGTGCAGTATTTGTGTATATGTAACACAATTAGTTTGCTTACTATGTGGTGACGAGGGAGCAATATTGGTTTTTTGCTTCCAAATCTATGTCAGCGTGCTGTAAGCGGCCTCCGCATCTGATTATGTTATAATTGTCAGTGTATAACCAGAGACCCAGATCACGTTGTAGCTTCTTTGGAACATTGTCAAATTCTGTCCCGAATGTGTCGATCTGAGCTCTCTTGACCCAATACCTTAGGGCATTAGGGAATTTATGCTTGATTCCTATTTTCTTTAGAAAATCAAACACTACTTGGGTGACACCTATAAGTTTGTTCAGTTCAGAGTACCGAGTAGGATCAATTACCAAAGTCCGAGGTGGTTCCGGGTTCTCAGTGGGAACAGTAACATTGGTCACAATGACTTGTGGCTTTTGTTCAGGCCACTGGTCGCTGATTAGCCACTGAGGTCCATTGAACCACATCTCTGCCTTTGTTAATTGCCGTAAAGTCAGTCCTCGGGAGAGATAGTCAGCTGGATTCTCTTTTGTGGGTACATATCTTAGTTTATACCCTGCTGACAACTCTCGTATTTCCTTAACGCGGTTACTCACGTAAGGATTCTTACTGTTATTGTTCTTAACCCATGTTATGAGAGATGTAAATAACTGCCAGTTTTATTCTCATTTTCTAAAGAATGACGCTTCCTACTCTCTCTCTCTCTTGATGTGTAAATGTGGTAATTTATGCTTACTACACTAATGCAAACCAACAGCATTTGTAATGCGTGTTACATTAGAGTTTATATGTGGGTCGGAATTTCCGACAAGTATGATTTGTTGAATATTTATGTAATCTGGTGGAAGCGCGTCCAGACACATTTAAAGGTCCGTGCAGCTGAGTTCCTGCGAGTTGAATTTACATTTCACAAGAAAAAGTATTCCCACAGCAGCGGGAAACATGTTTATTTGTTTGAAATATTAATTTGTTTCATTGTGAGGACCTTGGTAAATACATAGACACTCCTGATATAGGAGTGTTAATGCTCGTTTAATTATGTTTATGAATTATTCACCTGATGGAGATTATACTGTATATGGTGATAATCGGTGTTATTTTTTGTAATAAATTGTAGTACGATTATCGCGTGCCTTTCCACGAAGGTCGTTGTATCAAGGTAAACAGTTTTACTCTCACTTTTACTTATTTATATGTAATTTACTTATATATTGTAAGAGTTATATTTGAATCATTGATTTATAACTGTTACTAATTTTGTTCGTATTGATGTTGTAAATATAATTTTGCATTATGCATATGTTTCCTTACTACATCAGCCTGATGTGTATCCATCAGTATGATTCTGCTTCTGTTGTTTATAATGTTATTGATACGTCTTTATTATTATAATGTTATTTCATTTCCCTGGACTCTAGGAGACTCGAACAGTGGACCCCACGCGTGTGAGGCCGAAGCTCTATCGACAGTGCTATTGAGTAGTCTTAATAAAGAAAGATTCCAGAAGCAACAACTACTTCCAAACTGTAATTTTCGACTTTCCCCGACTACTACTGTAGCCTGGAGGAATTACTGACCCACGTAATTGCCTGAGTAATTACATACTAAGTAATGATACTTTGTCATCCACACTTCCCTGGGCGCGGGTCAGTAATTCCTCTGGGCTTCAGTAGTAATAGTTTTTACGGGCTCACCATAGCCCGTGTTACTTGGAACTTTTTGTTCCAAGTAGCAAATCTTAAACAACAAACAGTAGAAGTAAGGAAAGTCGAAAATTCAAGCTTGGCAGCAGTCGTTGCTTCTGGAATCTTTTCTTGTTAAGACTACTCAACAGCCCAGTCGAGAGAGCTTCGGCCTCACACACTTGGTGTGCGGGGTTGGAGTCTCTTAGAGTCCAGGAGAATAAAATGTATATATCCACGGAAGTGTGGATGACAATTTATTACGTTATGTTTGGTCAACTTGTCTATGAACCTTGATAACGATGGTGTTCCTTTAGGCTAACATTGTTCACATTACGATAGCTATATAATACTGGTATGTTTTCATTGTTATGTTCATTAATTGTTTTATTACAAATTTGAATTGAAGAAGCTGTTTAATATAAAAAGAAGTTAATGGTATACTTGTCAAGTGAGAGCCTGATATAAAAAGTTTCCCATTAGTGAGAGTTATATATATTGTTAATTTTGTATTTCATTTATTTCATATGAGTAAAATTTTATTTTATTTGGAAAATTATATCATTTAACTTAACTTCTGTGTCTACTGAAGTTTTGATTTGAGTTAGGTTGAGGAAAGTAACCTATGGGAATCCACAATATGAAGTATGGTGCTCAAAACTTTGGATAACTAGAGTTACCCTAACTGCCTTCAGTAGATGTTGCAGGCGATGAGTCACAATAACGTGGCTGAAGGAGGTTGACCAGACCACACACTAGAAGTTGAAGGGACGACTACGTTTCGGTCAGTCCTGGACCATTTTCAAGTCAATCGACTTCGAATCACAGTCGACACAATCGACTTGAGAATGGTCCAGGACGGACCGAGACGTCGTCGTCCCTTCACTTTCTAGTGTGTAGGAGATGTTGCTAGCAAGGCTGAGGGGAGGGTGTGTACACTGAGCATACAATCATTAGCCGAGATCAACTTGAAGACAATTAACATTTTAGGACAAGTTGCAGTTGGTCTTTAATAAGTCAGTTTTTTGATTAACAAGCTTGATATCGTTCACAAGCTTGATATCGTTCACAAGCTTGATATCGTTCACAAGCTTGTATCGTTCACAAGCTTGTATCGTTCACAAGCTTGATATCGTTCACAAGCTTGATATCGTTCACAAGCTTGATATCGTTCACAAGCTTGTATCGTTCACAAGCTTGATATCGTTCACAAGCTTGATATCGTTCACAAGCTTGTATCGTTCACAAGCTTGATATCGTTCACAAGCTTGTATCGTTCACAAGCTTGTATCGTTCACAAGCTTGATATCGTTCACAAGCTTGATATCGTTCACAAGCTTGATATCGTTCACAAGCTTGTATCGTTCACAAGCTTGTATCGTTCACAAGCTTGATATCGTTCACAAGCTTGATATCGTTCACAAGCTTGATATCGTTCACAAGCTTGTATCGTTCACAAGCTTGATATCGTTCACAAGCTTGATATCGTTCACAAGCTTGATATCGTTCACAAGCTTGATATCGTTCACAAGCTTGATATCGTTCACAAGCTTGATATCGTTCACAAGCTTGATATCGTTCACAAGCTTGATATCGTTCACAAGCTTGTATCGTTCACAAGCTTGTATCGTTCACAAGCTTGATATCGTTCACAAGCTTGATATCGTTCACAAGCTTGATATCGTTCACAAGCTTGTATCGTTCACAAGCTTGTATCGTTCACAAGCTTGATATCGTTCACAAGCTTGATATCGTTCACAAGCTTGATATCGTTCACAAGCTTGATATCGTTCACAAGCTTGATATCGTTCACAAGCTTGATATCGTTCACAAGCTTGTATCGTTCACAAGCTTGATATCGTTCACAAGCTTGTATCGTTCACAAGCTTGATATCGTTCACAAGCTTGATATCGTTCACAAGCTTGATATCGTTCACAAGCTTGATATCGTTCACAAGCTTGTATCGTTCACAAGCTTGTATCGTTCACAAGCTTGATATCGTTCACAAGCTTGATATCGTTCACAAGCTTGATATCGTTCACAAGCTTGATATCGTTCACAAGCTTGTATCGTTCACAAGCTTGATATCGTTCACAAGCTTGATATCGTTCACAAGCTTGATATCGTTCACAAGCTTGATATCGTTCACAAGCTTGTATCGTTCACAAGCTTGATATCGTTCACAAGCTTGATATCGTTCACAAGCTTGATATCGTTCACAAGCTTGATATCGTTCACAAGCTTGTATCGTTCACAAGCTTGTATCGTTCACAAGCTTGTATCGTTCACAAGCTTGATATCGTTCACAAGCTTGATATCGTTCACAAGCTTGTATCGTTCACAAGCTTGTATCGTTCACAAGCTTGATATCGTTCACAAGCTTGTATCGTTCACAAGCTTGATATCGTTCACAAGCTTGATATCGTTCACAAGCTTGTATCGTTCACAAGCTTGATATCGTTCACAAGCTTGTATCGTTCACAAGCTTGTATCGTTCACAAGCTTGATATTGTTTTCAAGATTATTTTACTGTATGTGGGTGGTAAGGGCCACAACTCATCCTCATGTTTATAGAGTATGGTTTGTAACTATATGGACCATCGTTTATATGTTGACGTGATGGGCAATTACATAGTAGAGTTTGGTTCAATTCACTTTTATAGTCAAGAAAAAATAAAGCTTAAAACCAAACTTAAATATTCCTAGTCCAAGTATAGCTCAAATATGTACTTTATTAGGCCTAGGATGCTTAGGTTTGGTTAGGTTTTATTAGCAACATAAATACAAAACCTTTTCTGGTTTAAATTCAGTATTATCAACTTCTGCCAGCTAATTGTCCATTACGTCAATATGTGTAAGATGATCCACATTGTTACTATAAGTACTATCTAAACAGGAGGATGGGATGTATGGAAACAACTATAGGTTAAAGGTTGCTATTGTTCCTGAGATTATTCAGTCCTGTGTGAGGAACGACAACGACAACAATAGTCACTTATCCTCTTCGGCGCTGGATAGACATTGCTCAGATGTCCAGTCCTTCCTCAAAATAACAATGCCAACGCCCCGTTATCCACTTCCATCCATCTATTATCTCTCAGCATTGTTCTCTTGGACGAATACTTGAATTGTTATGACAACTCTCAGTCTAATATCCATGAGTGCGGTTACATTTAGGTTCCCCTCATTTATCTCTTCTTGTGTTTGAATGCTGCCACAATATTATCACTTTCAAGCTCACCAATCCTCCCAGGAGTTGCTGGCTGCTCAGTGTGAAAATGAGTGATTGATAAAGGTTAAGCCACCTAAGAGGTGGCACGGGCATGAATAGCCTATAAGCGGTAGTTTTTTTTAGTAAATGTATGCTATGTGCTGAGGTCGCATTTAATCAATAAGGTTGCCATCGCGAGGGAGGATACTGCTAGATATTCTTTATGAGGGTCTCTAGCTGCTGGACACCTTTTTTTGACCAGAAGAGTGGCAGTATTGATGGGTTCAGGGTGGTTACTACAAGATTCAGGGACTCTTAAAGCTCTTCTAAGGTCGTTGGTTACTTCACTTTCCAGGAGATAGTGAAGTAGTGGCTTTTCTGTGACTTTGCAGAAGATGCACTTCCTCTGTAGGGGTTCACCAATCTCCCAGTTGCATCTGTAACCGTGACGTAGTCTATATAACCGAACTGCTATTTCCCTGTGGATTCCTTTTGGGATATTTAACCTTTCTAACTTGTTGACCTAAAGATACCATGTTGTCGAGGGCGAACCTTCAGCTATTCTCTGGTGTAGATAGGCTTTGTTGAGGTGTGAGAGTTTTGGTGATGGTGTTTTTTATGTTCTCTAGGCTGGGTTGGATTGTTTCATGGATCACTGGATGACGAGTTGCCAATCTAGCAATTTCATCAGCTTTCACATTTAATGGGATTCCAACATGGGATGGGATCCAGTTTAGGGTGATGTTGAGTCTTTTGCCTTTAGCGACAGCTCCAAGATACAAAATGGTGGTAATTATTTCCCGTTATCTTTCCACTGTTTTTTTTCCTAATATTTGAAGTGCAGCTTTTTAGTCTGTGTGTATGATTGCATTTTGAGTGTTTTGTGCAATCACATATGCGAATGCCTGTTGTATGGCAAACAGGTCAGTTTGGGTTGATGATACTGGTCCTCCCAGTCTCCAATTTGCCTGTTCGCTGTCCGTGCAAAGAGCAGCGCCAGCACTCTCATGTTCTGTGTCCACCGATCCATCTGTGAAGATGTGGGTGGCTCCTGCTACTGCAATGCTGCTCATTTGCTTTTCTATGATGCACCTTACGAATGTTGGATGATAGGCAACCTTTTTCAGTGGAAAACCTTCTGTTACTTTTTTGAAGGTAGGTGGGGAACAGGTTTAGTTTGGGTATGGTTGATCACCTCCTCTATCAATAATTATGCTTTTTAATTGCTGTCTGTTCAGGAATTTTCCCGCTCTGGCACCCTAAGAGTTTCCTTAAATGTGGAAATTACGAGAGTTGGATGACGTGGCATGGTCGGCGGTGAGGAAGAGCGTATGTATCTGACCTAAAGAGAGAGACAGGCGATTTACAGCACTACAGAACAGGAACATGAAGAGTGTTGGGAAATGGTTGGAAAGTTGTGTGTTGATTGTGTGCATGGACATACAAAAAGAAAAAAGTGAGGGCGAGGGCGGGGAAGCAGAAGATTTTCCTTGTCTTGGGTGACTGGGGTCACAGTTGGAGGTGGTGGGGCCCACACTCACCTCATTCCTGCAGCTTCTGTTGTCTAGAGCTCACTCATCCTTCCTTACATTCCTCAACAGATATACTTCATAGTAAGCTCGTACATGCTAAAGCTGGGTTTTACTCGCTGTTTTTTTCACTGGTTGACTCGCTTGTGAATATTGTATCAACCCTTCACAGCACATCCACAGTCACCTCCACAGTTGCTTTCTCCCATCTCGGAGCAGGATGGTTCTCTCTGAAACCTCCTGCAATACTTTCACTGCAAATGCAGCAATTTTTATAAGGTTTGAAAATATGATCATCCATAAAAAGACATCTACTTTGGTCCCTGTTTCCTATTTTGTTATATTTTTTTATATACTCTTTTTTCAGTCTGCTCTAAGAAAAAACTTAAATTGTTTGGGATATTTAAATCGTATACGAATTAAACATATTCGATCTCAGTTAAATATGATCTCGATAGTTACACTTGATCGAGTGTATCGCAGCACAATGAAAAACATATTTGTAATTACCTTTCAATTTGGGAATACGACAGGAAAAGCAAAAACAACTGGAATCACCCGTGTCATAATTTGCCAGAGTAAAAGCAGGTTAATTAAATCTTGACCAGGTAATCACACAACAAGGTGAAGACTGTGTTTAACTTTATGGTGTTGACTAGTATGGTTTGGATAACTAGAGGTTGGTCAGCACTGCATGAATGGCACTAAATATATTTTGATTGTATACGTGGCTTGTGTACACGATGGACAATATGACTTTTCATTGTTTCATCGACGAGGGAATTAAATGAAAATGCCGATGAAATAGCTAAATTGGCAACTCGTCATCCGGTGATACATAAAACAATCCAACTCAGCCTAGAGTACATAAAAACATCATCACCAAAAAACACTCACACCTCAACAAAGCTGGTGAAGTCCAAAGCTGTCCTTTTAAAAATAACGTCGCTTTTGGCCGTTTGCCCATATGGCCGAGAGTGGATGTAATATGAAAATGAAAAAAAAATGAAAATAAATTTGGGATTTTTTTTTTCAACTACAGTAAGGGTCCTCTGATAGGTTAGGTGGGCAGGAAATTCTCATAAAGTTTCAAAAGTTTATGAAAAACGTTAATTGAAAGTTTCCTATTCTATCCTTACCTAGTAAGCCAGACGACTCAAACAGAAAACCTGACAGTATGTCACTTTTGTGAGTCGATTTCATTTCAAATTACGTCCACATTTAGCCATAGCGCACATATGAGCGAAAAATGACGTTATTTTTAATTGGATGGGTTGTCCATACACTCACATCACCTAACACTTAAAAATTAAATTATCTGGAAGAAAATTTTATCCACCTCACCAGCCAGCTTCTACTGCTGTACGCCCAGGTGCACAAGCAGCTGAGTATTGAGTGTGGGTGTTCCTCAATTTTCTAATTCATCGGTGGTCTGCGGGGCATGATGTGATGTCACCGGTTAGTCCAGGATGGTGTTGCCTGACACTAGGACGGGGTCGTGCTAGGTTCTGGGGTACAGTCTTAGGCCGGTTCAACACCTCACAACCTTCCCTTTCATTAGACCTTGCACTTCCATCCTTAGTCTGTGTCATGCTAGTCACATGGATAGCACACTGGATTGAACTTACCGGTGAGGTACATTCTACACTCTTCCCCGATCCTACCAACTCAATTCCGACAGTTAACAGTCTGTCGTTTCTTCTGGTTGACAGGACCTTTCTTCCAGTCTATCTGTCACTCTCAGACTGGGCTGTTCTACCGAATGAGTTATCTGGGCACAGGTCTCCTTATCTGCTGTCAAACCTCTCACCTCACTGAGCACAGGGTCACTGACCTGCTCTTTCTTCCAACTCTCAGCAACCACTCGTTTGGCCAAGTGATTTTCCAGGGGCATGATAGAGTGGGGTTGCATATCCATTTCGCCTGTGGGAATCACAGCTGCCTTAGCCTTACCACCGGTGGAAGCAGCATTAACGTCAATCAGACGTTTATCCTCCTGAGCAGCATTAACCCTTACAGGTCTAGCTGGTTGGCTAGATCAGCTGATCTATGTCACACCCGTCCTGCTGGGTTCACCTCAGTTTTCTGTGAAATGAAAGAAGAAAAACTGCCTCGTTTTCCTTCAATATGCTGCCCCTATTCCTTCTCCTGGGCAGCGGCGCCCTTGACTCGGCTAGCTGGCGGGCGTGTGACGTCGCCGTTAGCTGGAAAGGACTGCTTGGGTCCACCTGAGCCAGTTCTCGTTTTCTGTTGACCAGAGAGAGAAGCCCTGCTTCATTTTCCTTTCGCCTGCTGCCCCCTGTTCTCTCGCCTGGGTAGCGGTGGTCTCTATTCAACCAGCCAACTGGCGCTTGGTGTCATCACCAGCTGGCTTGTCCTTCTTCTCTCTTGTCTCTGTTTCCTCTGGGTCATTTCCACAGGACAGACTCACCTGGTTCTTAATGTTGGAAATATCCAACACTTATTCATCCTTTTTTAGTTCTTCAAAAAAATCATCTTTGTACTAACAACAGTAATTTACTAATGTTACTAATTTGTAGATTAACAATATTAATTCATTTCCTACTGCGTAATTATTTCTACTTCATGGCGATGTTGTGTCAGACAACTCAGCAGAGGGAAAGATAACATCTGCATTTCAGAGAATTAAATTCTATTCTCCCTATATATCAGTATTCTTTCCTAAGAATTATTAACTGATACTGTGTCAACCAGTGATCAAATAATATCGCGTTATTAGCTGAGGATCACTATGTAACAGTACCCACTGTTATCACAGAGAGTCATGGGGGAACATAATTCTCCTTTAGCTTTTCGTCTCTATGAAATCCGTTTCATATTAAGGGGAGCATCAGTGCCAAATATGCAAAAAATGAAAACTAGTTCGATTTCAATCAAACTTTTTTGACGAGTTGTATATGTAAAGGTTTCATCTGATCCAAGTCTCAGCATCTTAGCATATATAGGAAGGGAGAAAACAAATATTGAATTATGTGTCAAAAATTTCCAAAATGGTCAAAAATTAACATCAAACACAAGTCTCAATTGAAATCATGTCTATGACTCTCAGGTATCACAATAGCATATAATAAAAATATTTAATAATTAGTTATTTAAAACAAAAAATTTTTTTTTATTTTTTTCTTATTTGTTTATCGATTTCCATGAAACTTATACACCTGACTGCACGTAAGCCTATCTGTAAGGGTGCCAATTTTGGAGGAAATTTGTTGATGTCAACCTCAGCCACAGATGGCAGCACCTTAGACTTTATTTTTTTCTTATTTATTTTCAAGTACATAAACGTTCCTATATAACTCTTTCATTTTTTAGTCAATTTACATGAAACTTACACCTTACATGTAGAGTTTGCCTCTACAAATCTGTAAAAAGCATTTTTTCCTACGTTCATTTATTTATTTTATAATTGTAATAAACCATGATATATTTGCATAATTTTTTTATGGAACTTTGACGATTTGTATTAGTAAAACTAAATGTATTTTAAAAAATCCGTTTTACAGATCCTTTTATTATATGCTAATGTGATAGAAAAGTGTCATAAAAATGATTTCATTTGAAACTTGTGGTTGTAACTATTACACACAAATCGTATGTAATAGTTACACACGATTTGAAAATGTGTAAAATTCGTTGAAAAAAAAAATAAAATCTCCTTTTCTATTTAGGCTACAATACTGAAACTTGGCGCAATCGCAGCCCTTTTCATACACAACTATTCAAAAAAGATTTGTTGACATTTAAGAACTTTTCATATCCGGCATTATGCCTCCTTAATTATAAGACGAGAATGCAAAGAATATTAGTTCCTCTACAATAAATCCTAGCTTTGATATCTCGCGTGGTTGAATAATTAATAGAAGAATTCTCCGTATCAACTCTCCATGCTATTGAGCATGCGCGGGGGAGACTGGAGAGGGAAGAGGAGAGAAACAGCAGCCATATTGCTGGCAACAAGCACTGTCTAGGAGTTCACGTATTTCACCAGCCCGTATTAGCCTCATCTTTGCAGCAGCGGATGTCAGGGTCTTGGAGTGACTCAGGCAACCAACAGACACTCGTCTCGGCGAGCGTAATTCGGTTAAGTCCTACAAATATTTGTTTAATTGTGAGCACAAGGCGACAATGCGTTGGCTGTTCGTCGTCAAAACGCATGGACATCAAATAACAAATAGTTAGTCCCATGCTAGATCGTGTCCCCACCTTTCATTCAGAAATAGTTGTATATCCGCCTTGGTATAGGTATCTCTTACATATTAACTGTGTTTTCAGTTTGTGCCATAGCAACCAGAGGAGAGATTACCATCCCCTCTACGAGTGTACCTCAACAGCATGGTACGACAAGCATGTTGATGTGTCTGCCCTAACGCATACATCTATTCCTGCAATCCAACTAAGCCGCTGTTTCCTTTCTTAGTAGTAAATTTCTAACATTTAGTTGATTTGTGATTTTCAATTTAAGATCACATATATTTACTAACCATTATATTTGCGATATAATATTTACAGATACTCTTGATATCTTGACGGCTTGCATTTGATGTGAATTAGCATCTATTTCATTGTGCAAGTAACATAATAGTTTCTTTGTACTATTTCAACCCCCCCCCCCCAAAGAGTGTGTGCGAATCTGCTCAATAATTTAACTATAATATACAGTTCACTTAATGTTCTCACATTATATTATTTATTAAGAGATCCATAGGCACTGCTTCTTCTATTTATTTCAATATATTTATTTATTTTAATTTTCCCCTTTTTATAGAAAAAGGGTGGTCCTTCGCAGCTATCGAATTTAATTATTATTATTATTATTAATATTCTGAGCCAGACTTTCCCACGCTCTAAACTAGGAGTATTTCCTATCAAAAGGCCATAGACTGCCTGCTTACATTGTACAGCCTTTATCTTGCCCTTGATGTATGGGGTGTCCACCATAACGGACACCTCTACCATGTCCTTACTAGTGCCATCTGGGTACTGGACATGAAGGTTCAGCCAGTTCTACTGTCAGGCTCAACCCAACTGTCCGTGACCATGTTAGGGGGTAGCACCCTTATCCCGAAAGACTCGTTCATTGCCCATTAACTTATCCCTTTGTTATCTCCGGTGTGCCTCTTAGGGAATCTCCTTCTCCAAAGGGAAATATAACTGCAACCTGTTCATTGGTCACCTTCTTCTTAGGCTTAGGCTTAGTGCCCCTCAGGGACTGAGATGCTCGGTGACTTGGCATGTTGCATGTGAAGCACCTGGGTCCCTGACCCTTGGGTATCTTAGGGCTTCCCTTAGATTTTTTCTTTAGGTCTCGCCCCACCCCCCGAGGCTTGAGCGAACCGTTTTCTCTCTATCGAACTACCCTTAGTCGACTTGTGGGCCTCTACCCACAGATTTGCCTGTTCAGCCATATGCTCATTAGAGACTATCACGTTTTCTCTCAGTTTAGCTAGGTGAGCTGTGAGCAAAAACTGTTCCCTGATCATCAGTTCATAGAAATGTCCCTCGTCGGGGACAACAGTCTTTTTAAGCTCGCAATATGTGTGCAGGCTGGACTCGAGCCTCTGCAACATCATCCTATACGTCTCCTCAGGACGTATTTTGATCTGGCGGAATGTATCCATCATTCCATTGGCAGATATGCCAAAACCCTTCACGAGTGCTATCTTTAGCACGTCATAATTGTTGTGCTGCTGAGGATCCAAACCATGGAACTGTCCCAGTGCAAGACCTTTCATTAGTGCAGCTAGTTCTTATGCCCAAAGTGTTTTCCCCACTTGGCTTCAGTCGCTATTCTTTCAAATCCATCTAGGTATGCATCCATAGAATTGACCTTTTCATTAAATGGTGACAATGGAGGCATCTTTACTGTCAGAGCCTGTACTACTGGGTTAGGCGCAGCAGGAGGGGTTTGATTCCCCATCCCTGCCTGGAATTGCAACTTTGCAATCTCCAACTTAGTCAATCTTTCGTGGTGGGTATTCCACATGTCGGCCACAAATCTGGCCTTCCTCGCACCTTGGAGGTTCAAAGCTATGGCTCTCAGGTGCTCTTAGAGTAACTTCTCCCCGGGGTTGTACAATCCCCATCCTGGGAGACGTCTCAGGTATCTGTTTGACTTCAGATGAAACATTTCCTTCGCTGAAGAATTCAATCCTGAGCCTAGGCTGGGGTCACGACTCCCCATCCTGATCCTGGGGTGGACTCACTGCAACGCCCCCTGGCATACCGACAATTTCAATGTTGGATAGGAGAACTTCCTCGTCCCTTAGGTCACTTCTGTATGCTTCATCGCCTGCAACGAAGCTAGCATTATGCACCTCAGGCAGCGCCTGAGTACCTCACTGCAACATTTGTTGCACTCTGACGTTGTGCCTTAACACATGTCTTTGACACACATCCTCTGTCAGTGTCTACTCCCTCTAGCAAGTTGCCACGGAAAGCTACATAGATCTCCAAATAACTTTCGTTGTAGTTCCCATCCATCGGGTGTATGTGGTGTGTGTTTGTACCTAATCATGACAACCGATAACCAACCACACCCACACAATATTGTTATACAATTTTCTGCATGCTAACCTTACTTAGGTTACTCTACTTGTTGAGTCTGAAATATCTGAGCTCGAACTAAACTTGCATAGCCCCACGCTGGACGCCAGATGTGAGACATATATAAATTCTAGTACATCTGAAAACTTTAAATTGAAAGTCTAGATGGGTCTCCGGCGGACAAGACTGCTTACCTAACACGTTAAGTGTAGTAAGCAGCTCATACACCCATTAGAGGCCATAGAAAATTATGGGCATGAGCAAACACTGAGACCTCAAACATTTGAGATCGTCCTATCACTAGGACGTCGGCTGCCGCAACTTGCTGGAGCAAATTTGATGGGTAGGTCACGGTTACTTATACCAGTATTTACTTTGGTGTGTGGCGCTATGAATCGAGCTTGAGTCTCACGAAGCAGCCTAAAATTAATAACAATAATTTAGGTAACGTGGCAGAATATTTGTAAACCAATAATAGTGTGGGTGTAACAAAAGACAGCATTCAACTTTAACAACAGTTTATTCAGCAAGCACTAACTACGATAACAACAAAGATAACACTGACGTTACTCGAAATCCTTCCTGTGGCAAATTTACGACAGCTAGACACCAGCCACGAGTATAATCACAGGATCCTCCCTGTAATCGTGTTGGGCTGAATAAATGAACTAACCTGAACAGTACTGAGTGTTCACAGAGGATATAACAAGCAAAACGATACTAAGTCTATAATCACAAATTGCAACAACAACAAGGTAGATTAGAAGAAACGTCTCCGGTAACCTAATATCAGTTAATTTACGCTCTTTGCAGCCCACCTGCAAGTCCATAGCAATTCAATGAAACTAGTAGCTTTCTTCAATGATATCACAGTGACTAGTGGGGTTACTGGCAACTCCAGCAACCCTCCTTGTTAGATTCTTACATTAACGCTTCATTCCTTGGACGATCAACAACCAATTGACTAATTGATTATGTTAATACTGATAGTGACAATTACGTCAATTCCCTGCCAACAGCAGTCAGCAACAACCACTTACGTTAAGTTAATCTTGTCTCCCACAGACATGTCAAACTGTCACAACTGTCACTCGTAACTCGGAATTACTCAGACATTTGACCTGTCAAGCATTCAGTGAGTAATCCCCTTAATTACTGTACTACGGACAGCTAATTAATACCAGTACGAGTTACGTAATCAGATACTATCGCCCATTCAATAGTTCACTACATCTATGTCCAAAGTACTATGAGGACGGCAATTACCCTTAACTGCCCTGAGCAATCAATTACTATCTCACAGATTGCCTCGCTGGCCGCCAGGGGGTCAAGACGTGCTCTCCTGACCTGCCAGTTGTTGCCTGGTGTTGAGTGGAGGTGGGTGCAGTTTCGGGTGCGGTGAGCCCGCTAGCCGGGGATCCGGCTGGTGGTATGGTTGTTAGTGGTGATACCAGCGTTCGGTGGGTTGACACAGTGCGCTTGGATTTTTCTGGTGCTTTAGACTGGACCATTGTGGAGATAGCGCTATTGGATGTGCTCCGTGTGGACGTCGCTGATTTGCTGGGGCTGGAAAAGCTCTCGCCTACACGAGTGGCGGTATCATTCGCCTCATCGTTGTTGTACCGGGAGTTTGTGGCATGCTGGGATGCCCGCACGCCTACTATCCCTTAATCTGCTGTGACCTTGGTGATCTCGGATCCCTGGGGGCCCTTGAAATATGTGAGTGTTCACGGTGTGCCGGTAACTTTCCCCGTGGAGTTGCTGAAGTCGGTATTTACGAGGTATGGTGTGGTAGTGAACCACCGGTTCAACACTTTGAGGGCCAGCTGAGAGGGGTCTGTATGGGCGCTTGTATGCTCGTCATGCGAGTCACGACCCCTATTCCATCTAGGATTTTGTATCGTGGGCTCCCTCTACGGATCTTTTATCAGAGCAAGACAAGGACCTGTTTCCGGTGGGGTGCTGAGGGCCACGTGGCAACCGGCTGTGATGCTCCTCGTGCTGAGATCCCTTCAGTTTTCCTGGAGGGTGATTTTCCCTGCTTGTTGGAGCATGGGGTTTCCTCGGCGGATCCTCGCTCTGTCCTGGTGCCTGGTGCCTGGTGTGGTTCCTGCGGCGGTTTCGGCGGGCGTTCCGTCTGGCCCTGGCATGTCTACCCCTCCGGTGAGCTCTGGGGAGTCTGGAGCCTCCTGCTTCGGATCTTCGTCGTTTGGTGGTTGCGGAGGTGTATCCTCGGCCGGTTGATTCCGTGGGGGCCTTGGATGCTGCTGAAGGGGTGGTGCCCACTTCTCCTGCCAATGCCCGTCTGCTTACTGGGGTGTCGGGGTTGTGGTGGGTGAGCCCTCCCCACTGCCCTTTGCCTCTGCCTCGTCTACCTCGTCCCTTTGCCTCTGCCTCGTCTACCTCGTCATCTTCGGTGGTTTCCTCGCTCCCCAGTGCCTCTTCACCTGCGTCGGGTCTGTCGTCCATGGTGGATGCCTCATGTGTGCTGGAGTGTGTTCTCCCACCTGCTGTGTCTGCTCCTTCTCCATTTCTGGTATCCGGGCATGGTAGTGGCTTCTTGCCCCGTTCTGTTGAGGCTACTGTTCTGCATGATCGTGCTGCCCTGGCTTTGGGGCCTCCTGCCGCTGGTTCTTCTGGGGCACCGCTTGCTGGGGGTGATGGTTCCGACGATCGGCGGCCTCTTTTAAACGCCATCATTCGGCTCGGACTGCGTCGCCTCGCTGGATGTGTGGTGAGAAGCTAGATGCGATGGATGATGAGGCTGTGGACGTCCCTGTGTTGTCTTCTGTGGTGCCTTCTGTGTTGGACGCTGTGCCTCCTGCTGATGGCTCCCCTCATTGGGCAGTTGCCCAATGCACTGGGGCGCCTGCGGAGGTGTCCTCCATGGGGTTCGGTGCGGTTCCCGGCGTCGACCATAGTGATCGCCCTGGGGTTCAGGCTGGTGTGCAACCGGATGTGCGCCATGGTGTGCCTCCAGTGATGGATGTATTCTCTGGGGGATCGCGTCGAGTTAAGGGTGTCCTGAGGTTCTCGTGATGGCGCCCTCAGCTGTCTGTGCGTCTTTGAATGTTCGGGGTTTGAACGATCTTGGGGTCCAGTTGGGCCTGTTGGATGTTCTGCAAGAGCAGCTTGTGGTTGTGGCTCTAATTCAGGAGCATAATATGCATGATGTGTCCGTGTTGCAGTGTTGGAGTGTGCATTTCCATGTTGTGCTAAACCCGCCAAGGACGTCCTTCAGGGGGATGCTTATGTTGTTTTCTAGGAGGGCTTCCTTCTCCGTGCTTCACACGGAGATGGACGAGCATGGGCGGGTTTTGTTTGTGAGGGTGGAATTTTTAGGTGTCGTCATTCCGTTCCTGACGGTGTGTGCCTCCTTGGGGGTGGCGCACCGTCGGGAGCGGGAGGAGTTTTTTTGAGTGGGGCTTCTCCCTTTCTTGCTTCATGATTCGTGAGGTATGATTTTTGGGGGGGACTTTAATTGCGTGACGAGTGCGCGGGACTGTAGTAGCGCTCACCCACAGAATGTCTTGGGTGCGCTGCTGACGGTGGTGCGTTCTTGCGGTTTCAAGGATGCTGCTGTGCTCTATGGGGGCGAGTTATCTTTTACGTTTGCTGTGCGTGGGGCGCGTTCGCGGATTGATCGGGTATATGTTACTGGAGGGGAGTGTTCTGTGTTTGCTTTCAGCACTGCCCCAGTTGCATTCTCAGACCATAGTTTAGTGGTGGACCGGGTTGGTGTGCCCAGTCAAGTGCGGGGTGGTGGAAGCTGAATTGTGGGTTGTTGCGCTGTCCGCGGGGTTGTAAGCAGTTTCGGGTTTGGTGGGTCGGGGTTTTGGCCCAGCGGTATGCGTTTCCTACTGTTTTGGAGTGGAGTAAGGTGCAGTGTCGGTTGTTCTTTCGCGTGGTTGCCAAACATGCGGCTGCTGGGTGCTTTGGGTTGCTGCGGTTGTTACAGGCACGGCTTTCGTGGTTGTATGTGCGGTTCAATGCTGGGGGTTGAATGTTTTTGGGAGATTGCAGTGTAAAGAGTGCATTTGTAGTTTGCGGAATGAGTGGGATGAGAGTGTTCGTGTGCGTGCTCGTGTGAGTGAGCATGTCGACGGGGAACGGCTCTCTCCATTTCTTTTAGGGAAGGTGAGGGCTGCGCGGGACTCTGTTCTTTTTACGGCTCTGCAACGGTAGGATGGGACCGTTGTTTCGGATACCGGTGGTGTGTTGCATTATGTTCGGCAGGAGTTGGCTGCGCTGTATGAGGAGGTGGTAGGGGACGCCGCACTTGCGCAGGGTTTCTTTGGTAGGTGCGTTCCGGGGTTGTCTGCAGCGCATTGTGTCGGTTTGGTGGAAGATGTTTCATTGCAGGAGCTTTTTGAGGTGGTCCGGTTGTTTCGTTCCGGGAAGGTGCCGGGATCGGATAGTCTTCCTGTCGACTTTTATGTTGCATTTTGGGATGTGTTGGGGGATGTTCTTCTGGAGGTGGTCCGGACTTGTCTTCGGAGGTGCGTTTTGCCTATGTCTCAGTGTGATGGGATTGTGTGGCTCTTCCCGAAGCCGGGCGATTTGTGGTTCTTCTCGAACTTGAGGCCCATTACTTTGTTGAATGTGGACTATAAGGTCCTGTCCAAGGTTTTGGCTGGTCGGTGTCGCCGTGTTGTTGCGTCTGCTGTTTCTGTGGAACAATTTTGTGGTATTCCGGGTCGCTCGTTGTTGCAGTGCAATGCGTTGTTTCGGGATGTGCTCACGTACATGTCAGGTTCTCGCTCGTCGGCGGCGATGCTTTTCCTGGATTGGTCGAAGGCTTTCAACCGTGTGTCGCTCGCATTTGTTTTTCGTGTGTTGGAGAGGCTTGGGTTTTCACCTTTATTTGTTCGATGGGTACGCATGTTGTGCACTCAATGTTGTTGTTGGGTTTGCGTCAATGGATTCTCGAGTGATTCTTTCCATGTACATTGCTCGGTGTGGCAGGGTTGTCCGCTTTCTATGCTCCTTTATGTGGACTTTCAGGAACCTTTTTTTGGGCGGTCATCTTGTCCGTTGATCCCCCCCCCCCCGGCTGCCATCTGGTCTTAGGTTACCCATATGTGGTTATGCGGATGATACCGTCCTGTTCGTGGTTTCTGAGGATTCTGTTGGGGCTGTCCAGGTCGTGGTTGAGAGGTTTGAGTTGGACACTGGGGCCCAGGTCAATCGTGCGAAGTCCGGTCGTATGGGTATCGGTGGGTGGTCCTCGCGCCTTGTGTGGGTGGGGTCTTGGTTTCTGGTAGTCTCCTCTTTGTGTGTTTTGGGGATTACCTGGTTCGCTTCGTATGAGCGGTCCTTGGACTGTAATTGGGGTGCGGTTTCCCGTAGTGTTGGTGTTGCGATTGGGTTATTGGCTGCGCGCCCATTGACGATTTATCAGCGGGCAGTGCTTGTTAATTGCATGGTTTTGTCACATGTCTGGTTAGTAGCTCGGTGTTTCCCCCTAGATTGCCGGCTGGCTCTAGAGTTGGAACGTCAGGTCTATTGGTTCGTGTGGTGCGGTTGTTACCACCCGGTTCGTCGCTCGACGTTGGTGTTAGCTGTGTGGGATGGTGAGGTGGGTATTCCTGATGTGTTTAACAGGGCTCGGGCATTGTTCTGGGTCTCGTTGTGTCAGGGTTTTGGAGCTGGGTGGGGGGGCTAAATGCTTTAGGTGTTTTCTATTGCTCGGTTAGGTTTAGTTTTTTCGTAGATTTAGGTGTTTTTCAGGAGGTGGCCTTCTGCACCCCTCCTGTTTACTCTTGGGCGGTGGACATTCTTCGGGCTGTCTGCCGTTGCCCGGGTTTCATGTCTTTGTCGGAAAAGGCGGTTTATGGGGTTTTATTTCGTCGCGTTCGGCCGCGGGTGGAGGGTTTGTTCCCGTGTTAGGATTGGGAGGAGGTGTGGGCGGCGTTGGGGGCGCGATTTCTGGCGCTGCAGCAGCGAGAGTTGTTGTTTCGTATGTTGCATTTGTCGTTGGCGACGAATGCCCGGTTGTGCATGCTGGGTTTGCGTGCCTCTGATGCGTGTGTACACTGTGGGTTGCCTGCGACTCAGTTGCATGTTTTCTATTTTTGTGAGCTGTTACGTGATTTGCTTGCATGGTTTCGTGATGTGTTGGCCGTGGTTTGTGGACCGGGGTATCGGGGTTGTTTTCTGCGGTTTTTGTTCTTGTCTTTTCCGCGGGGCTCTCGCCGGGTGCTCAATATGTTATGTCTTCTCATTGCTGACTATGTGTATTGTGTGTGGGTTGGTCGGAGAGAGGGGTATGGGGTTGATAGGGTTTTAGGGTTTTTGAGAGCCCGCTTGCTGTACACCTGGTGGTGGCTGCAGCGTGCTTTTCCGGGCGATTTTTGCGGTTGGTTTACGGGTGCATATGTTTGTGGGGATGCTTTTGGGTGAGTGGTCGTGGGTCGGGCTCTTGGTTGTTGGTTGTGGGTTGTTTGGTTGGGTCTTATTCCGGTTTGTCTGTGGTCTCCGGCCCTCTGGTGGGCCTCCTCGGTGGGGGTTAGGCAGGGTGTGTGTGTGTGGTTGCTGTGTTTCGGTTGTGGTTGCTCCTGTGGTTGAGTGTTCGGTTTGGTAATGCTTGTGTATGGGTGTGATTCTTTCCTGGCTCCTGCATGGGCTGATTAGTTTGCCCTGTGTGGGTTGGTTTATCTTATTATGTTATTTCCAGTATGGGTGCTTGTTGCATGTTTTTCTCTGTAATTTATTAGTCACCTCTTTTTAAATTTGTAGGGGTATTTGTATTGCTGTGTATTGGGTGTTCTTTTGCCATTATTTTCTGTTATTTATCTCTTTCATGTGCCATGTGTTTTTGCTTTGTGCTGCTTATGTGGTTGTGTACGACTTGTGTGTGCATGTGCATTGTTTTATTATGTGTACGTTTTTCTGTTCTTTGTGTTATTACCGTTTGTATTTCCCTGTATATGTATTTGCTGTAATTCTGTTTTCTTGTTTCCTGAAATTTTGTATGTTGCCTTTACATCAGTAGTTTAGGAGGCCTGGTGTTGTTATGTACTATTCTGCACCTGTGTTTGTAGTCGTGTGACTATGTTTTATGTTATTTATCTCTTGTGCTATTTCTCTGTACCGTTCTGTTTCTGTGATTGATCCCGTGCCCATTTTAGGGGTTTCCCTTATTGTTCTCTTTGTCCTGTGTTTTATGTATTATTTCTTTATGTTGTTCCTTGTGTAATTCTTTTATAAAAATAAAAAAAAAGTTACTATCTCACAGATCGATAATTAATTATACACGAATACGTTACCCTCAACACTGACTCAATAGTTATAACATCAACGAAGTGAATTCCCTCTGGGGCACTACTCACCTCAATTAACTCAGGTGGCTAGTTAACTGTCCCACAGACCGATAAGTAATCACTACACTTCCGCCCTCCCGGAATTTCTACACCACTGTCTGACTTCACGGGAAGTGGCTGATTGGCTCCAATCCCTTGATCGACCAATCAGCTGTCCCTTGGAAGGTAAATAACCCGAACGTATCTACATTAATTCAAACTGTCTTGCACAACAGTACCTCTACAAGCAATGGGTGTACCCTTGGTGTGACGTTAATTCCTCTACTCAATTAATGCTCACTGAATCCTTTGACTTCGATGAAGACCTAAATTACACCAAGTACTGGTCTCACTGACGAGTTCACCCACGATGGAGTCTGGCCCTAGCTTCGGTAGGGGACAGACGTGTTGCTTCGGCGCTCCGGCAGTTGGAGTTTGTTTACCAGTTTGGCCGGTTGGGGGCGGGTGTGTCTCTGCCCGCCTGTGCTGACATGGAGTTACGATGGGGGTCCCTCTCCCCCCTGTTGTCCGGGCTCAGTCTTTGGGACTCGAATTCTCTGTGCGGGCCAGTTACCCGGAGATTGTGCTGGCTTGTGATTTGCTATCTGTCCCTGTGTTAGCGATTTATGGGGTAGAGTTGGTAACGGCCCGTCGGGCGATAGTGAAATTCACGGAGGAGCATGGTATCGCGATTTTCTCCGGCGATACGAGGGGCGGACATTACCCCTGCCAGATGGTGCGGGCACTGTGACCCTCTCTGATCGCAGTGGTGCCCTCACTTACGTCAGTGTGCATGGGGCTCCCTTGGAGTTTCCGGAGGGTCTGCTACGGCGGTATTTCGGCCGGTTTGGTGCAGTGGTTAGTGTGCGGGTAACATGGTGTCTTCCAGTCCACTTAAGGGTGTGAGGACTAACATTCGCACCCTGGGCATGAGACTCCGGGCAGATATTCTGTCGTCTGTGTGCCTTATGGGGTACAACGTTCGGGTGTTTTACGCCCGCCAGCCATGGACGTGTTATCGTTGTGGCCTTTTGGGCCATCAGGCTGCTGACTGTTCTGCGCCTGCCATTGTGCCAGTGAATCTCTTCAGTGAGGAGGATTTTTCGCCGCTTCCTGTGGGGGATGATTCGGTGGATGTCGACGACTCTTCGGCTGAGGAGGTGCCCTCTGTGTCAGCTGTTGCTCTGCCTGTTGCGCCCCCTGTTGTTGTCGCCTCTCCTCCGGAGGTTGTGTCCTCGCCTGGTGCTCAGCCTGCTCCGGCTGGTGTCCCTGCGCCTCTTCCGACTGCCGTCTGCTTGGACCTCTCGTCTTCCAGTCCTTCCTCTGCTGCGTCTGTCCCGGTCCCTGCACCCTCGCCGTCTGTTCCGGCTGTGCTGGGAGCTGGGGTGGATCCGGCACTTCCTTCTGTGCCTGTCCTGGTGCCCCATGTGGTTGAGGATGCTGCCGTACTGCGGCGTTCGTCGGTTCGCCTGGCTAGTGTTGCACGTGTCGCTGAGTCTGCCTCCGGGTCTGATGATGTGTGGCCCGAGCCTAAGCGTTCCCAGCGTTGTTCGTCTGCGTGGGCTGACGTTGGCGACTCCGACGAGTGTGGTCCTTCCGGTGACGGTGGCTCCGGTTGTGGTGCACACTACAGTAGTGGCGGAGGTGCACTTGCCTGAGGATGCCGGTGACGGTGTTTTGGCCTCCCCTTCTGGTCTGGTGTCCGAGGGTCCTGCTTCGGGTGCGTTGCCTGCGTCGGATGGCTCCGGTTCTTCGTTGGAGGGTGGTTCCCCCTGCTGCGGTTGGTGATGAGCGAGGTGGCCTGATGATGGTGTTGAGAAAGGATGCTCGCTCTGGGAGTTCTGTGGCCCTTTCCTCGTTACCCGTTTCCTCGGCAGCGGTCATGCTGCCTCTTCCGTCTCCAGCAGCCTCTTCCGTGTCTCCTGCGGTCTCCGTGGAGGTGCTCCTGTCTCATCGTCTGGCCCCTGCTCCTGTGCGTACAACGGCGAGGCAGTCTCGGCAGCCCTCGTCTGCTTCTCCAGCTTCTTCTGCTTCCTCGAAGGGCGTGGATGGCGCTCCCCGGCCTTGTTATGTGTCTTGCGTCAGTGACCTCGAGCGTTGGCCGATGCATCCCGACCTGGATGTTATGAGTTTATGGTACCCCCTCGGCAGCAGGGGATCAAAAACCCTACCGACCTTGAAGATTTGGTCTGGGAAGCTTACAAGAGGAAGTATCCTTACGAATTTTTCCCGGAGAAGTACACCTCTCACATTGTTCCTCGCAAATGATTTCTGTGTATTCTGTGTTTCCTGTTGTGTGCATGGTTGTGGGGTGCGGATGGGGTGTGTGTGTGAGTGGGTGGGGTGGGTTTTGTTTCTCGGTTCCTGCGTACTCCGGTTTGTGTTGTGGTTTTTCTTTGTATGGCTGGTGGGTGGGTGTGTGGTTCCTGTTCGTTTGTGTGTTCGGTTGTGGATGTCGTGTGCGCTTGTTTATGTCATATTGTGTGCCCTTCAGACTGTTGGCGTGTTCCCGCCAGGGGTTGTGCTCTTTGTTCTGTTTTGCCATTTTGTTTTGCCTCCCGTTTGTTATGGCAGCTCTGTTTCCTTTATTGTTATTACCCTTATTATTGTATGTATCTCGTTTTGTGTTGGTGCCTCTCCGTTTGTGTTTGAGGTGTTAGTAGGTTTGTTTTGTGTGCATTTTGTTCTGAGGTTTTCCCCTATGTTTGTCTTCTGCTGTGTTTATATTTGTGTTATGTTTGTATATGCATTTTTGTTTTGTGGTCAGCCCTTATGGCTGGTCTTCTCTTGATTTGTTCCTTTGTCCATGTACATAAGTGTGCTTTGTGATTTGTACCTTCGTTCTATGTTGTATTTGTTTCTGCTTTTATTGTAACTTATACGCATGCTTGCATGTAAAAATAAAAATAAAAAAAAGTTCACCCACGACACATAAATCACAACCCTCCAGTGATCTAATAAAACTCATTTAGAATCACTGCCCAAACAATTACATCCCACTGCACTGATAATTACTGAAACACCACAGTAATAACACACTCGGCCTCGTGACACTATCATTATATATGGTATCCACTGACCTCACTTGTAGCTCTCTGCTATTAAACGCTCTGTGGAACACTCAGGGGATAATGACTCGCCTAATCAACTTGGGCAAGTGATTAACGATCCCACGGATCGTTAATTACTCTCATGAATGTACGCTACTCAACAGAGCTGTCACACCCGACAGGAGCGTCAATCACTCTTCACCATAAATCCACCAAGTCACGATATACCGTTCAGTTACGTATATATATATATATATATATATATATATATATATATATATATATATATATATATATATATATATATATATATATATATATATAAATTACACTTGTCACAGCCCAGGAACACACAGTGCACTTGTGTATAAACACACACTGGTAACAGTTTACAATATCCCTTGCCAAGAAAGCTCCCGGTGTTACATCACTGTTACACTACCGTAATATGATGACCGCAACGGACTTCTCCTGAAATGGACTTCACATGTGGACACGGGAAATGGCATAAACATTTACATACATATAAATGGAATCAACACATAACCCCACATCAGTATGGAGTATAATAACTCTGGACGGCCCTCACCTGTACGACTTTAATACACAAGCTGAATGTATTTCTCCCGTGTGACCAAACACATATCACGTCTGCACACATACACTCAGTTCAAGCCTTCTCTTGACTGACAAGACGTCTAATTAGGTGAATCTCATGCACACCACACTTCCCGTTCACCTTCCAGGTGGTAGAGAAACAATGCGGGTGAACCACCTGACCTCGAATCAGGTTTGGAGATAATAATCACCAATACAACACAAAGGCATTCACTCAGTTTACCAGGCCGGCCTACACAAGCATACTACCACATGCACACATGAAGCTGAAGCACTGTAGCGTTGAAGATCAGCCACGGCAACCTGCCCAGGTGATGGGGCTTAGCATGGCCTGACCTTGTTGGAGTACAACACGGCTCGGTACAGTTTGTTCCCGCCCTCACTTGCTGGCTTCGTCCCTCCCTCACGGCGAAGAAACGTGCTTGCACGAAATGGCGGAAAAAACTGCGAACGACAATGTCCAACACTTGGACCGAAATTCTCACGAATATCTGGTGGAAGACTCCCGCTAACACTGGTGGGTCTTGCCATATATCTCCACTGCTAGGTGACTTAAGCAGGAGAACAGATGACCGAAGGAGGGAGTCACAACACAGTCCGTTACCTCTGCTCATGCGCTTACCCACTCTTACTTTACAGACTAGTACACTTTCCCTTAACCAAAACATATACGACGAATTCCCGGACTCTGCTCGTTCCCTACGGACACACATCGATGTTGCGAGAATACAAAGAGTACTTAGATGCCACTACAGATGATACTTTCATTTGGTGACCGACCAAGCGAAAAACACATCTAGCTTAGAGTCGTGGCTAGGGCAGAATGGCGTCTTGGCCCCAGGGCGGGAGGGTGCTCGCCTACTGGTCCTACCTCAAACTAACCAGAGTGTCACGCACCTCGGGCTAGCTACCACGGCTTCCCCTCGGTTGGCGCGCTGTTGGTGAGGTCACGGCGTCAGGCCCGTGGCCACGGGAGCGGCCCGGACACACAAGCGTACAGTAAAAACTGCTACACTCTATAACTATTTCCACAACTGCATTGCAACGGCCACTGCAACATGTTTGGAATGCTGACGGCGTAAGCTCTCCAACAAGCCTAAGTACATGGGTGCACGGCCATGGGTGCACGGCCAAGGGTGCACGGCCATGGGTGCACGGCAGCGCTCGTGCACTCCACACTCTAGTAGAAGATTTAGCTGGTAACAGCCATACCCTCACAGTCCGAGTACAGAGCCCTGTGCGACTCTGAAGTCTCACCCCTCAGAGTAACTCTCTGCTTTCTATTACTTAGGTGCTCCCTTATCCCCTGGAGCACCCTACCAGTTACTCTTGCCTGTTTCTCCAGCTTATGCACCAGCCTTTTATGGGGTACTGTGTCTAAGGCTTTCCGACAGTCCAAGAAAATATAGTCTGCCCTGCCTTCTCTTTTTTGCCAAATCTTTGCGTATGGAGTGGTTGAAGAATTCTATTACACCTGTGAGGCAAGATTTACCCTCCCTGAACCCATGTTGGTGGTGTGTCACAAAGTCCCTTCTCTCCAGATGTGTTACTAGATTTTTCCTCACGATCTTCTCCATCACCTTGCATGGTATACAAGTTAGTGACACTGGCCAGTAGTTCTGTCTGTAGGCCTGTAGTGTGTCCCTGTCTCCGTGTGTCTGTGTGACGTCTGAGGCAGACGCCACGTCCTCTGCCTCAACAGCCAAATGTCAATACCTAAAATTATCCTACGTTATATCCTTTACAAAAAGGTCAATAAACTCTTTAAGCACAAAATTAAAGCCATCTCCCTTTTTCACTAATCTACGTATATTTATTTTAATAATAAAAATAATAATAATAATAATAATAATAATAATAAATCATGTGTCAAGGGACAGGAGGCCAGAGTGTATTCATACACCTTAGGCTTATATCTCTTATATCTATACTTATTTACATAAGAATAGAAGAAACATCAGTCGGACAGTTAACCAATTCCAGGCTCCTTTGTTGTACCCTGGGCGCCTGACAGCTGGGTGGACAGCGCTTCGGATTCGTAGTCCTGAGGTCCCGGGTTCGATCCCCAGTAGAGGCGGAGACAAATGGCAAGATGTTTCTTTCACCCCTGATGCCCTTGTTACCTAGCAGTAAATAGGTACCTGGGA
>WNGS01005611.1:0-2500 GCA_020271785.1 Procambarus virginalis
AACAGACGAAGCAAGGAAACAAGACAGATCAGTAACAAATGGCTCTCGTATAGCGAAACTTGGAACAGTTTGAGGACGCTGTTCTCTGTCTAATATATAGTTCTGTCTCTTCTGTCTCTACGAAGCAAGGAAGACATTTGTACACATTGCTCAGCAAGGATTGGCTGCACGGGGCGGATTGGGGCGGATTGGGTGTGTCTGGGTGTCGCGTCGGATGGGAATTTTTTCTATGATTGGGACTTCTTTGCTTCGTCGGGCGCTGAATCAGGGAATGAACGGAAGCAGGTATGGAAACATGTTTGGAAGCAGCTGAAGAGTCAGGTGGAGGAACAAAATGTGGAAATAGTGTTGGAGTACATGTGGAAGCAGTTATGGAATCAGGTGTAGAACCAGGTGTGGAGACGGAGTATTTGGAAGAATAGTTAGCAAATGGAATGCACTAGGAAGTGATGTGGTGGAGGCTGACTCCATACACAGTTTCAAATGTAGATATGATAGAGCCCAGTAGGCTCAGGAATCTGTACATCAGTTGATTGACGGTTGAGAGGCGGGCCAAAGAGCCAGAGCTCAACCCCCGCAAAACAACTAGGTGAGTAACTAGGCGAGTACAGGGTGGAGAGGCAGGTGTGGAGTCTATGTACGACCATGTGTGTGGGGTAGAGCAGACGACGCTGGAAGTGGCCATATATATATACAGAAGCTCAAGTGCTTCAGTAGCACTTGTGTCGGCTCTGATATCAGTCAGCACCTGTTATCTACTTCTCCATCCCCCACACCCCACACCCACCACCGTACACACCCCCCACACACACCCACATGCCCACCTACAACACCCACCTCTTACACACACACCATCAACGAGCCCACAAATACCCAACACACCTACAAATGCACTACACCCACCCACCACCCACTACGCCCACACACCCTCCCACTACGCCCACACACCCTCCCACTACGCCCACACACCCACCCACCACGCCCACACACCCACCCATCCATCCAGTAATCTCAAGAGAGCGATTTCTTCGCGCTCAACGCAGCAGTACCAAATGTTGCTGCCTAATTACTGCAACTGTTGCTGCCTGTTTCTGTTACTGTTGCTGCCTGTTACTGCTACTGTTGCTGCCTGTTGCTTCTGTTATGATGCCACAGTCCAGCTTGGCACTGTCCTGTCTGTGGCGTCACTGTCATAACGGTATTTCACGGTCACGTGATTTGAAGTGACCAATAGGATTTGATCTTAGGCGAGCCCGCCTGTGATTGGGGAAAAAAATCGTCAGTAGCTACCCAGACACGACGGAGGGAACATCGCGCTCCTGCGGCCTGTTATCTCTTGGGGATTCAAAGGGCGACTTCATGGATTTGTGTGGATGATAAACAAGGCAGTTTGCTTCCTCTTGCAGCTTGCATTTACTGGTTTGTGGAGAGTGGCGTCTGTGGCAGTGTCAGTGTGTGTGTGTGTGTGTGTGTGTGTGTGTGTGTGTGTGTGTGTGTGTGTGTGTGTGTGTGTGTGTGTGTGTGTGTGTGGTAGTGTCAGGTTTGTGCAACACATCTCTTGGCCACATGCACTATAATATTCCTTTTGTGTTTATCGTTATTAAACTTCTGTGAATTGCTTGCACGCTGCAAGAGAAACTGCGAGTGTGCAACAGCCTTAATTTTTTTAGAACATTAAATCATAAGAATAATTGCAAAGTGTCTGTAAACTAATTTGGCTTGTGTACACTAATGATAGAATACCCAAACTACCATGACGGTATATGCAGACAATTCACAAACTACTTAGACAATATACAGAAACTATCATGATAATATACCTAGACTACCATAATACAACACATACACTTACTATACACCTTGGTGGCAAAAACAACAAAAAAAAGCGTGCTAGACACGTGACTGCACACACACACACACACACTTAATGAGGCTTGCAACTCTGCAACTTTGCACGGAAGATGAATCAAGTGTTTCCCTTGCTTACATTATGGGGCGTGCTGGAGGCGGTCAATAAAGTGCGCGCGGGTGTTTATGTGGCTTGCAACTATGCCACTTGTTGCACATGGCGTCGTTGCAACGTATTTACATTGTTGCAGCGTTGAAAATAAAAGTTTTGGGTTACGAAGCACATGAAGGAATTGAAGATTGTCTGCTGGCGGATGATATTGTATGTGTATGTGTACTCACCTATTTGTACTCGCCTAGTGAGTACACACTAGGTGTGTACTCACCTATTTGTACTCGCCTATTTTTTTTTCTGCAGGATCGAGCATTGACTCTTGGATCCCGCCTTTCGAGCCATCGGTTGTTTACAGCAATGACTCCGGTTCCATTTCCCTATCATATCTACTTTCAAAATTGTGAATAGTATTTGCTTCCACAATCTGTTCCTTAAGTGCATTCCATTTTCCCACTACTCTCACGCTAAAAGAAAACTTCCTAATATCTCTGTGACTCATCTGAGTTTCCAACTTCCATCCATGTCCCCTCGTTCTGT
>WNGS01005611.1:5000-16178 GCA_020271785.1 Procambarus virginalis
AGATTCACGAAGCAGATTACGCAAGTACTTACGATACGTGTACATCTTTCGCACTCTTTGGTCGGGCTTGTTTACATATTACACAGTTTACAAGACATGAGACTTCCCAAGCAATTATTATGTTATAAACAGCCTCCTGCTGATTCAGAGCTCATAAACTGTCTAAGGAATTATACAAACAAAGCCGTCAACGATTGAGAAAAGATGGTCACGTTCGTAAGGTACTTGCGTAACTGCCTTCTGTGAATCTGCACCTGAGGCGGGCCAGTAATGTCTGACAGTAATTCATGCTTGAAACGACCTGAAAGGAAACACCTTCGTTACCCGTTATGTTCACCGGTGATGTACCGAGTGCATTAACGGCATGACCGAGACGTTAGTGAAGCGCTCGACTAATACGTCTTGATTCATTAATGGAAATTTCGGCGTCCCAGGAGTATTTTGAATCTTCCGTGTTGTGGTGGGAGTATCCACTGCTGGTGGACCCAGTGTGTTGTGGTGGGTCACTAGTGGGGGGTGTCCAGTGTGTGTGGGGGTACATGTGTGGGCTCCGTGTTTTGGTGGAGTGTCGACTGTGTGGACCAGTGTTGTGGTGGGTCACTATGTGGGTCCAGTGTGTGGTGGTGTCACTGTGTGGTCCAGTGTTGTGGTGGGGTCACTGTGATGGGCTCAGGTTTTTGGTGGCTTCACGTGTTGTGGGCACCAGTGTTGTGGTGGGTCCCTGGTGTGTGGACTCACAGTTGTTCGGTGGTGTCACTATGCTGGTCCAGTGTTGTGGTGGGTCCACTGTGTGGACCAGTGGTTGTTGGTGGGTCACTGTTTGTGGTCCATGTGTTGTGGTGGGTCAGCTTGTGTGGGACCAGTTGTTGTTGGTGGGTCAACTGTGGTGGACCAGTGTTGTGGTGTGTTCACATGTGCTGAGGAGACCAATGGTATTCCTGCACAAGCATTGTCCCCCATTTTCTATACCCCATTTCCAGTGGTAGACTCATTCCTATGATAACATCTATGCTCGAAGTTGAATTTCACCGCCGTCCACTCCAGAACATTTTACCCATCTTTTTGACAGGCCATTTTGTGTGCCCCCCACCCCATTTCCCTTCCTGACAACCTCCTTCCCATCTATTCTCCTCGTGAAAGGAATCGGATCGTCTTGCTGGAAATTTGAGATAATTGCATTCCCCCTTTTCAAGCGAAGGCGCCACTTATGCGCATGGGGGAGAGCGCTCACACGCCCACACACAAACACCACATCACACACACACACCACACACCACACCAGCCACACACGACACACACACACCACACACACACACACACAAATAGTAATTTGGCAAGACAAGCCCCCAACTGAACGAAGCTGTTTAAAGACGTGATCCAGGAACTTATTTTCCGTGAATTCATGAGTTCTAATATCACGTGTTCAGAGACCAATATGGGAACCCACCGGAGACAAACTCTTGACTCCATCATTGAGTATTTTCAGTACCTGATCTGTGCCGGGCTTCACACACCAGCAAAATCCCACACTTGTGACGCACATTCCTGCGGCACATACGCACAGCAGGTATCAAGGTATCATTCCCATAGACAGTTCGACAAACTACCATTTATTCCTGGATTACCATGGAAAGCGTCCTGGGACCACTTTCATCATAGGTCCTGGGACCTATCCTGGACCGTATCATCGGTCCATCCTGGGGCCACTATCAAGTCGTGGGACTTGATAGTGGTACGGTACAGGGACCGGACCGAAACGTCGCCGCCTCCTCCTCTTCTGGTGTGATGTGTCGTGTGGTGACCTTACCATAGTTACCTTGTTGTACTTACCTAGTTTGCTCGGGGGTTGAGCTCTGGCTCTTTGGCCCCGCATCTCAACGTCAATCAATATGTACAGTTCCTGAGCCTAGTGGGCTCTATCATATCTACATTCTGAAACTGTGTATGGAGTCTGCCTCTGTGTGTGTATTCAACCTAGGTTGGTTTGCGGGGGTTGAGCTTTGCTCTTTCGGCCCGCCTGATCAGCCTGATCAACCAGACTGGTTTACCCCCGGTTCACATACCTATCTTTTTTTCTCCCACCAACACATCAACCACATCACCCCAGGAAGCAGCCCGTGAATGCTGACTAACTCCCAGTTACTTATTTGCTGCTATGGATCAACAGGGGCATTCAGGGTGAAAGAAACGTTCCCCATTTGTTTCTGCCTGAGTACGTGCGGAAATCGAACCCGCCCCACAAAAATTACCGAGTCCTGCGCGCTATCCACCAGGCTACCAGGCCCCGTGTGTGTGGTGCTGTGTGTGTGTGTAATTACCTAAGTGGTAGTACAGGATGAGAGCTACGCTCGTGGTGTCCGTCTCCCAGCACTCTTTGTCATATATACGCTGTCAAACTACCTGGACGGTCTTGGCCTCCACCACCTTCTCACCCTACTTGTTCCAACCGTCTACCACTCTGTTTGCTGAACAGTGACATTTTCTTATATTTCTTCGGCATCATTGTTTAGTTAATTTATATCTATGACCTCTTGTTCTTGAAGTGCACGGGTCTTAGGAAATCTTCCCTAGACCTGGAACTCTAAGAACAAAGATGTCATAGATATAAACTAGCTAAACACAATGCCGAAGAAATATAAGAAAGTCAACTTTTTCTGCAAATCAGATGTGGTCTAGACGGTTTGGACACAAGGTTAGGGTGATGAAGGTGGTGGAGGCCAAGGACCGTCAGTAGTTGTGTGTGTGTGTGTGATGTGTGTGTGTGTGTGTGTGTGTGTGCTTTGGTTGTGTATTTGTGTGTGTGTGGGTGGTGTGTTTGTTTGTGTGATGTTGTTTTTGTGGTTATATAGTCGCGATATCCGGTCATGTTCGGGCCGTACTTCGGTTTGGGTTACGTTTAAAACACGTTTGCGACCCGTCTTAGTATACAATACGACACGTTTCCGAGCAATACAGTGAGTTTACATCAGCCTGGTAAACTCAGCCAAGATTAATTTCGAGCCCAGTGCACCTCGAATATTACTCCTGTGTTCTGACAGAAGCGATTGTGCAGTCTGTTCTTCAGTCAAACATAAAAATCCATAATATATCCAAATTGCTCCGAACAAATAAATATACTAGGAAACGTCCAAGTATATAAAACATGTCCGACCCACTCCCCCTCAAATGACGAGATACCTCGATCGAGGCTTATTTACATATGTATACTTTATGGGGGGGACTACAGACCGAAGACAAGTGAAACAAGTAACAGATCATGTAACAAAATGGCTCTCGCTATAGCGAAATCTTGGGCTAACAGGTTTTTTTGTACCTCTGACGGATCGTGTTCTTCTGTCTGTCCATATAATATATTTCTAGTCTCCTTTCTATTCTCTATCTGTAAGCAAGGAAGGCATGTGTTTGTTACCAATTCGCTTCAGGCATAGGATCTGGCCCACTGCATAGTGGGACCGGACTTGGGTGATGTACTGTGGTGTACGCTCCCGTTCTGTGCATCTAGGGAACCCATTACCCTATTGTCTACTGAGTTGGGGACCTTTTCTATTGCTTATCTTTTCGCTATCGGTCGGGCGCTCGACATCAGGGGAACATGACAACGGTAAGCAGGCTATGGAAAAATGTTCTGGAACGCAGCTGAAGAGCCTCAGCGGGGAGGAACACGGACATACTGCTGGAATATGGGTTCTTGGAGTACATTGTGAGAGCAGTGTATGGTAATCAGGTGTAGAACTCATGGTGTGGGAGAGGCGGAGTCTGTTGTGTAACGAGTAGTGTAGCAAATGAGATAGCCACATATGGCAAGTGATGCCCCTGGTGGATAGGCCTTGACTCCATACTCATCAGTTCAAAGGTAGATATGATAGACCCCATGGTAGGCTCAGGCCTTCATCTGTACAAATCCAGTTTGACCCTTGACGTGTGAGTAGGGCGGGACTACAATACTGACGCAAGAGTCTCACAATCTCCTCCTGCAAACATCATACGAAGCTGCTCATTACTATAGCGTCGATATGTACTCAGGGATGTCACGACATGCATCGTGTGTTCCGGGTAGTTCAGCAAATGTACGAATCATCAAGCATGACCACTTGCCCAGTAGAACGTGACACTAGCTGACCCTACATCGTCTGGTAGTGGCCAACGGATTAGTATCAGAAGCCGTCACAGTGCCATCTAGCCTTCGGACCTCTAGATATCAGTGCACGCACCTGTTATCTAACCGCCACATTTGCACTTCCCCTAACCTCGCACACCCCTACTATCCCGGACCACATAATCAACATCCCCCATCCCAACGCACCACAATCCACACCTCCATGGCCCCAACTGACACCCCTGACCCACACCTCTTACACACGCACCCCCTGCGTACCCCCACACAGACCCTCACACACCACCCCACATGCACTACACCCCTCACACCCTAGCACCATCGAACTTAACCTAGCCCACAATCCAACCGACCCACGAAAAGTCCCCACCCTAGTAGCAGAACACACCTCGGCCCTACTAATCACGCCCCCCAACATACCTTCCACACCTACTCCCCACACACAGGATCGCTCAGTCCCACCACGCACAACCTATACGCCACACATATCCTCCAGCCCACCCCAACACCCACCTGCGACGCACCCACAACTCCCACTCACTATATTCTCCTATACACCCTCCGACCACGCCTGTCACACACCCAACCATGACCATCCAAGTACATCCTCCAAGGACAGGCGATTCTTCACGCCCGCTACTGAACGCAATGCAGTACACACTGGTTGAGTCTGCCTAATCTCACTCGCAAAGACTGGTTGCATGGACCTGGTACTGTTTACATGGTTGGCGATGCCTGTTAACTAGCTACTCTGTGCTGCATCTGTTGCTTCTGTTACTACTAGCCCACAGTCCCAGCTTGGCCACTGATACCCTGCTTGTGAGTACGTCTCTACCTGTCAATAACTGGTACTTTCACCCGGATCTACTTGTATTGTGATCATGCTGAGCCAAGAGTGACTTTTGCACCCTACTTTAGGTCGATGTCCCGCCTTCGATGATGTGTCTGGAAAACAAAAAATCGTCAGGTAGAACCCCGTACCCAGCACCCGACGGAGGGAACATCCGCGCTCACTGCCGGCCTGTTCATCTCTGGGGATTCCACCCCACGGGCGACTCATGCATTTCCTAGGTCGGAGGCCATGAACAAGCTATACGTTCCCTTCTCCGCTCTTGCTCATCTGAAGCATCGCATTGACTGGTTTGTGGCCGAGTGGCGGTCATGTGGCAAGATGTCACCGGCCCTATGTTGCTGTGTGTGTGTGTCCCTCAACTAGTGAGGTGCTGGTAGTGTGTAGGTAGTTGTCGCAAACCATCTCCTTGTGCTCATGACAGCATCTATAATATATACCTTTTGTGATTTAATACGTGTATTGATACCTTCTGTGAAATGCTTTTCACGCATGCAAGAGATCAAGCTCGCAGCTGCTGCACATCCAGCCCTCTAATTTTTTAGAACACTACCATCATAAGTATCATAATTGTTTCACATGTAACGGGATGTAAATCTATTATTGGGTCCTGAGTGTATACTAAGTGACTAGGACATACCCAAATCTACACCATGTATACTGCATGACGAATTCACAACACTACTTAGGACATTTACATGAATATCTACCTGATAATATCCTAGACTAGCATATATACTAGACATCATACACACTTTTTACTATACACTCTTGGGGCAACAAACAACAAAAAAAAGTGGAGATCCCTAGATCACGTGACTGCTACACACAGCCACATTTAACTGATGCTTGCTAATCTCTGCACTTTTTGACTCACGCGCAAGGAATGAATAACGGGTGCTCGCACCGCTGGTCCTTACATTATGGGGCGTGCTGGAGGCGGTCCCCGTCACACCATAAGCCAACCCCGTGGCGGCAGGGTTGTGTTATGTGGGTTTGCACTATTCCCCACGTATGCCACTGTTGCACATGGCGGTCCGTGTGCAGATCGTATGTACATTTGTGCAGCGTTGAAAAATAAAGTCATTTGTGGTTACGGATAGTCACATGAAGGAATGAGTGATTGGTCTGCTTGGCGGAATGATATTTGTATGGTGCATGTGTACTCACCTATTTGTACTCCGAACCCTAGTGAGTACACACAGGTGGTGATACCTCGCGCTATTGAGAGTACACTCTAAGATTTGTGTACTCACCTATTGGTACGCGCCTATTTTTTTGTTACTGCAGTGACTCGAGCATGGAGCTCTTGGAGTCCCGCACTTCGAGAGCATCGGTTGTTTTACAACAATGACTCCGGTTCCATTTCGCCTATCATATCTACGTTTCCAAAATTGTTGAATAGTATTTGCTTGTCCACAACCTTGTTCCTTAAGTGCATTCCATTTTCCCACTACTCTCTCACGCTAACAAGAAAACTTCCTAACATCTCTGTGACACATCTGAGTTTCCAGTTGCCACCCATGTCCCCCCGGTTGCTGTTACTATTTCCTGTGTAGAACAGTTTACGTCTATGTCCACTTCGTCAATTCCCCTGAGTAGTTTTTATAACGTTGCCTATCATTTTCCGCCCCCCTCTCCCTTCTTGTTTCTAGTGTCGTAAGGATCATCTGATTCCTTCAGGCGTTCTACTAATGACCCCATCCCTCGTAATGCTTGGGACGAGTCTCGTGCAAATTTCTGAATCTTTTTCCCAGTTTCTCTCTATGTGTTCTGCTTCAGATGGGGACTCAGTGATGAGGCGGCATACTCTAAGACTGGCCTGTCACGTTAGGAAGCGTACAAGCGCCTCTAAATGTGCCCTCCTTACTAGGTGTCTGGAATGATGTTCTAAGACTTTGACCAGTGTAGAGTACGCTGCGTGTGCGCGTGTAGTGGTGTGTGACTGTGTGGTGTGATGTGTGTGTGTTGTGTGTGGTTGTGTGGTGTGCTGTGTTGTGTGGACGTAGATAACACCTAATGTACTCTTTGTCGTATCAACGCTTTGAAACTACTGTACGGTTTGGCTCTCCACCTTTCCTCACTCTATAATCTTGTTCCAACGCGTCCGACCACTCTGCCGCAGAAAGATAAACTTTTCCAACATTCACTATTCGGGCGAAGTCCACTTTTCGCTTCTCCTTAGCGTGACAATCTGTATCCTTCTTCGTTCGTGAAGTAGGCCGGTTTCAGGATACTTCCTCATTTTGTACAAAAGTAATTTGCGTCGATTCCTTGGTACGTATTTCTGTAGCTGGTGATCATACTCTCCACCTTTTTCTTCCGGTGTATATGCTGTTGATAACTATCTTAGATGCCCATTTTGATGACACCTCCACGGATCTAATAAAGAGGTGGAGAGACCGAATTTATATCGCTGTTCTTTCCTATTAAGATTGAGGGAGAGGTGTGCAGATCGCTCCGATGGTAGGCCCCGCTACTGTTAATGAGGCGCACGGGTGGGTGATCAATGGGTCTGTGAAAGGGAGATGAGGGAGTGGGAGGGGGGTTGTTGGGGGGTGGGGGGGTTAAGGTCACTCGGTGGTGGTTGACTGGGGCGGATCGGGTAGATGTAGGGGGGGAGGGTAGTGGGCAGGTGTTATTGACGCATGTGTAGTACACGACATACACATTGTGGTAGGGGACAGTATTATTACCTCCCAGCCTTGGTCGTCGAGAGGTTTTGTATATGCTCACTACAGGCACACACACCACGACACACCCGAGGCACTGCAACACAGCACACACTACACCACATCCCACACACACACACACACACGTCACAACACACTCACACTCACACGCCACGCATCCACCACAACACGACCCACTCAACCCACACAAACATCCACACACGATCACACACGACACACACACCCACCACACACACACACGAAAGACCACACACACCACACAGCACACACGACTACACAGCACACACCACACACACACACACACCCTACACACACACACACACACACACGAAGCACCACACACCACAGCCGACGCACAGACACATCCACCACACACTACACCACACACACACTCACCTTACACCCTCACACACATTGCACTCACCCCAGGCAACACACACACACACTACACACTCCTCCACGCAAAACACTACACGTACGCTACACACACACTACACACGACACACACACACACCTACACACACACACATCACCAGTCGCACTCACACACAACACACACACACACCACACCACCACACAACACAAACCACACACACACACACAACATCATTCACACAGCGCATACATCATACACACACACACACACACAACAACTACGACAACACCACAACAAACACACACACGATCACACTCACCCACGCAACACCATCCACACACACACACTCACCCTCACCCACACCACACACACCACCACACACCATACAACACACACACACAACACACACACACACTACACACACACCCACACACCCCACACACACACACAACACACAGCAACTACACACACACACACACACACACACGCAACACACACACCCGACACACACACACACACACACACACACACACACACACACACTACACACACAAACCTAGCATGGGTGAGGAACTACCTAACAGGAAGGAGCCAGAGGGTAATGGTAAGGGGCGAGAATCGGACTGGCGAACAGTAACGAGTGGAGTACCTCAAGGATCGGTGCTGGGACCAATCCTCTTTCTAATTTACGTAAATGATGTGTTTACAGGAGTGGAATCATACATGTCAATGTTTGCGGATGACGCAAAATTAATGAGAAGAGTTGTGACAGATGAGGATTGTAGGATCCTCCAAGAAGACTTAAACAGGTTGCAAAGATGGTCAGGGAAATGGCTACTGGAGATCAACACCAGTAAATGTAAAGTTATGGAAATGGGATCAGGTGATAGACGACCAAAGAGCCAGAACACCAATGAAAGGGAACTGCCTACCCTGTAACGATTCGAGAAAGAGACCTGGGAGTGGATGTGACACCTAATCTAACTCCAGAGGCACATATAAATAATATAACGACAGCAGCGTACTCTCCACTGGCGAAAATTAGAACTTCATTCAGAAACCTAAGTGAGGAGGCTTTAGGGCGCTTTACACTGCCTACATGAGACCAGTCTTAGAGTATGCCACGCCATCATGGAGCCCCCACCTGAAGAAACGCATAAGGAAACTGGAGAAGGTTCAGAGGTTTGCGACGAGGCTTGTCCCAGAGTTACGAGGGATGGGATATGAGGAGCGTCTGAAGGAACTGAACCTTACGACACTAGACAAGAAGGGAGAGAGAGATATGATAGGGACATATAAAATACTCAGGGGAATTGACAAAGTGGAAATAGTTTAAATGGTCACACGTAATAATAACAGAACGAGGGGACATGGGTGAAACTGGAAACTCAGATGAGTCACAGAGATGTTAGGAAGTTTTCTTTTAGCGTGAGAGTAGTGAAAAATGGAATACTTGGGGAACGGTTGTGGAAGCAAACTCTATTCATACTTTTAAAATTAGGTATGATAGGAAATGGGACAGGAGTCATTGCTGTAAACAACTGATGGCTGGAAAGGAGAGATCCAAGAGCCAATGCTCGATCCTGCAAGCACAAATAGGTGAGTACAAATAGGTGAGTACACACACACACACACACCCACACACACACACACACACACACACACACACACACACACACACACACACACACACACACACACACACACACACACACACAACACCACCACCACCACCACACCACCACCACCACCACCCACGTACTGACGCCACAACCCACGTACACACACCCACCACCCACGTACACACACACACCCACCACCCACCACTGACGCCACCTCCCACCACTGACGCCACCTCCCACGTTCTCCCACAGTACCGAGTGCGAGCATCATGAACGGTGCTGAGATACACGTGCACAGAGGCTCCCTCATTAATCTGACGTGTGTGGTGGAGCACACGACGGAGCGGCCGCTCTACATCGTCTGGTACCACTACACCCAAGGTACGTACCTACCGTGCCCCCTACAGGGCTCTTACTCCTGTAGACCAAACCACACACAGGAAGTGAAGGGGCGACGACGTTTCGGTCCGTCCTGGACAATTAGTCGATTGTCGACTTGAGAATGGTCCAGGCGGACCGAACGTCGTCGTCCCTTCACTTTCTAGTGTGTGGTTTGGTCAACATATTTCAGCCACGTTATTGTGACTCATCGCCTGCTTACTCCTGTAAGTTACAGTATATATACCTTCCGCAAGGTACACTCTCACTACAGTAAAGTTGGTAGCGATACAGCTGGATAATAACCCCTAGTGTATGCAGTGCAACCCGCTCTCGCACAAGAGAGCACATATATGACTTACTGCTTATAGTCACTATTTCGCTTATAAATAAGTACATATGTGACATATTCCAAGCCATATTTTTTCAAGGCACTAACTTTTCCTCTCAATTTTATTAAACAATAGCGCAGTAGCACTACAACAAAATACATTACAGTGCTACGAGGTACATGCCGCTCTATCGAGGTACAGTGCCGCAGCAGCAATAAGTCGCTATATCAAGGTACAGTGCCGTAGTCGCTAGGTGTAAGATCCCAGCGCCCAATCCATCCTCAGTGCTTGTCTAAACTGCCCCCAACCTCCCCGTAAGATGTATTTATAAAATTTTACCTGAATTTATCTGAGGGCCACTATCTCTCTCTCTCCAGTCGCCTCGACGGGGACAGGAAGCCACCTGTTTCTCAATTAATGTATTATCAGAATTTAGTTAGGTATTTAGGTTGTGTTGATAATGAGTGGTATTCACGAGCGTCGGGGTGAAGCATTCACGGAGTTGTGATTCGAACAGAGGTCGTGAACGAAGCACTTCCACTCGGGAACAGTTCGAACGTCTCAACTTTGCTTCGCTGACGACTTCTGTTCGAATCACAACACTGTAAAGGCTTCACTCTCGTACTGCAACTATCAATCGTGCAGCCCGTCCTCCAAACAAAGATCCAAAAGTGATTCCATCCACCCGCCAAACCCCCTGTTTATGATGAAAAGCGGTTTACACACGACTCACAGAAGCATTTACAGCGTTGTGGTTCGAACAAAATTCATCAGGTGAAGCACTTGTTCCGGATATGTTCGAACGCCAGCAGT
>WNGS01005612.1:22991-51700 GCA_020271785.1 Procambarus virginalis
ACAATGTATTATCACATAATCACAATATCTCTGTAATCAACTTAAATGTTAGATCCCTAGGTAAACACTTCGATGATGTTAGTGCCTTAATTGAAACTATTGACAACAAATTCACTTTTATTGTACTTACTGAAACATGGTTGAAAGAGGATACTACTCAACTCTTTAACATGCCTAACTACTTGGCAATTCACAACTGTCGTCAAACTCAGAGAGGTGGTGGTACTGCTCTTTACTACCATCATGAACTAACATGCTTAAAAGTAATTAGAACTAGAGACTGCTGTGGGGAGTATATCTTCGCCAGTTTCAGAGTAAAGGGTACCGAGTCTATCCTGTCTGTGGGGAGCAGTCTATAGGATTCCTAACACTGATGTGCCCGAATTCAATTCAAACCTTAGAAATCTAATACTCGATAACAGACTTAACAAAAACCATCTAATTATCGCAGGGGACTTTAATATTGACCTCTGCGAGCCTGAGCACCCTACTACTGTTAGCTTCCTCAACTGTATGAATTCCTGCTTCCTCATACCCTTAATCACTAGACCTACCAGAATCACTGATAGTACTGCCACGACTCTAGATCACATCTGGACCAACATAACCTCTCCGCTTACTTCAGGTATAATCACCGACAGTACTACAGACCATTACCCCACATTTCTCTTAACTAACATTAACAAACCACCTCTAGAGTCAAGGGAGATAAGTTTTAGGCTGCACAATGAATCTGCTATAGGCAATTTAAACTGCTGCTGATAATGTCAACTGGGAGTCAGAGTTGGGTAACATAGGGGACATCAACCTAGCAGTACAATCTTTTCTTCAAAAACTCTAAGCCTTTATAACACCCACTGTCCTATGCTTACAAAACAAGTCACTACCAAAAGGCTTAACAATCCCTGGCTTACAAAGGGAATACTTAAATCCATTAATAAAAAACATGACCTTGAGAAGAAGTATAGGCTAGGAACCGTCTCTAAAGAATTCTCAAAGAATTACTCTTTACTGCTATCTAAGATAATTAGACGAGCCAAAACTAAATACTACGAAGATAAATTTACCCAAATAAAGAGCAACATTAAAAAAACTTGGAGCACAATTTCACAAATCTTGGGATCAAAGAAGATTTTAAATAACAAACCAACACTCCTGTCAAATAACGATGGTCAGCTTTCAGCATCTGATTCTGCTATTGAGTTCAATAGGTTCTTCTCTTCCATTGGGTCATCCCTTGCAAATGATATTCCTTCTTCCAGTACTGAGGTTAAGGACTACCTTACAGGTAACTATCCACAGTCTCTGTACCTAAAGCCTACTAATTCCACTGATGTCAATGAGATAATCCTTTCCCTTAAAACCAAGTCTAGTGCCCTTGAGGAGATTCCGACATTAATTTACAAAAAAGCCTCCAGATCCTTAGCCCCTGCAATTACATTGCTCTTCAACAAGTCACTTGAACTCCAAACCTTCCCAGATATTCTAAAAAAAGCGAGAGTAACCCTTGTCCACAAATGTGGTGATCTCACTGATGTTAACAACTACAGACCTATTTCAATCCTGCCTAACTTATCAAAAATTTTGAAAAACTAATCTACAAGCAGCTTTACTCTTATCTAGCCAAGCACAATATACTTAGCTCTTGCCAATATGGCTTCAGACCTAAAAAAAGCACTAACGATGCACTTATTAGTATGATTAACTTAATTCATGCAGCTCTTGATAAAAATGAGTTCCCTGTTGGGTTATTTGTGGACCTGCGTAAGGCTTTTGACACTGTGAACCACCAAAACCTTCTTCTTAAATTACATCATTATGGAGTCAGAGGACTCTCCCTGCAATACCTCAAATCTTACCTTACTGATAGACTCCAGTATGTTTCTGTGAACAATTCAATTTCTCCTACCCTACCCATCAACATTGGTGTTCCTCAGGGCAGTATACTTGGCCCTCTCCTCTTTCTCATCTACATTAATGACCTTCCAAATGCCTCCCAACACCTTAGACCAATTCTATTTGCTGACGACACAACCTTCATTTACTCCAGTCCTGACCCCCTTGCTCTAAATGCCACAGTAAATACCGAGCTTAATAAAGTCCATCTTGGCTAACTGCCAACAAGCTCACCCTTAACATTGACAAAACTTTCTATATTCTGTTTGGCAATAAATCCTCTAACCAAATAAATCTCAAGATTAACAATACCCAAATTTGTAACAATTAGATGGCAAATTCCTTGGCGTTCTCATTGATCACAAGCTTAATTTCCAGGGACACATTCTAAATATATCAAAAAAGTTTCAAAAACTGTTGGCATTCTTTCTAAGATCAGATATTATGTACCCCGCCCTGCCCTGGTGACTCTCTATTACTCCCTCATCTATCCATATCTCAACTATGGTATTTGTGCTTGGGGTTCTACTACCCAAAATCATTTACGTCCTCTAATTACTCAACACAAAGCTGCTATTAGGACAATATCCAACTCTGGTTAGGGACCAGTTGTTCATGGCAGTGGAAAAGGAGAATTATTTCCCTAACCTGGTGGCAGAAAATTTGGATCTACAATCGATGATTTCATGGACAGTGCTCGAGAAGATATTGAACCTGGAAAGGGCTTTTGGAAGTAAGACTTCTACTCAGGAAATTACGGTCGTACAGGGCCAGACCAGATGCAAACACTGTGGATACAGGCACATAAGTAGCAAGTGCAAGTTTCGTGCATATATATGCAACTTTTGTAAGAAGGAGGAACACTTGCAGAGAGTGTGTAGGGAATTTCTGAACAGGAACAACAAGGCCTGGGAGAGGAGACGACCAGGTAATGCAGGAAGAAGAGGTAGTGGTACTGTAGTCAAGGCGGTAGAGGAAGGTAAACCGTCTGAAGAAGCTGCAGGTGAGGAAAACCGACTATATTCGGTGAAAGAAAAGGTATGTTCAGTGAAGTCACAAGTGGTGAATTTTGTAATTAATGGGAAGTTAGTTCCCTTGGAACTGGACACTGGTGCGGCAGTGTCAACATTGTCTAGAGATTGGGCAGATACCTTGCAATTGAATGTAAAACCAGGTAAAAAATCTTTAAGTGCTTATGATAATGTACCGATTAAGGTCTATGGCAAGGTGTCGGCAAAAGTAGGTTATAATGGAAAAGAAATTGTCCAGGATTTTTATGTAGTGGATTCACATAATCCTAGCCTATGTGGTAAGGATCTCATGGAAAAAGTGGGAATTTTCTTGGCGGGCCTAGATGAATTGTCGATAGTTAAAACAATTAAAAGTGCCGAACAAATGTTAGATAAATATTCAGTGGAGGCAGATAAGCCAATTAATAGCATGGTTGCAAAAATTCACCTGAAAAGTGGGGCTTCACCTAAATTTTTCAAGGCAAGAACAGTGCCGTTTCATTACAAGCAATTGGTAGAATCAGCCCTGGAAAAGCATGTGGCAGAAGGCATCTTAGAGCCAATTACACATAGTGAGTGGGCAGCCCCAATTGTACCAGTGTTGAAGGCAGATCGGAAATCCTTGAGAATCTGTGCAGACTTCAAGGAACTGAACAACCGCATACACTGTGAGAAGTATCCTTTACCTAAGATAGATGAGTTATTGTCAGTGGTCTGCAAGGAGCAATTTTTTCTAAGATTGACCTGAAGGATGCTTACTTGCAAATTCCTGTAGAGGAGGAGAGCCAGAAATTGTTAGTGATTAATACCCACAAGGGGTTATTTAAGTATAAAAGACTTCCTTTTGGACTCTCCTCGTCTCCAGCAATTTTCAGAGATTCATGTCCCAGTTGTTAGTTAACATTGAAGGTGTGGCTAGTTTTTTAGATGACATTATTGTATGTGGAGAGAATGAGGAAGTGCATGATGCTAGATTAGAACAAGTTTTGAATCTTTTGCAAAAGCACAATGTGAAGATTAATAAGGGAAAAACAACGTTGAAGACCAAGGCCATTGAATACCTGGGGTACCATATTTCAGGTAAGGGCTTTACTCCTTCTCACAAAAATGTAGCTGCTATAATAGATGCCCCAGCCCCAACATCAGTTGGGGAAGTACAGTCTTTTGTTGGGATGGTTACATATTTTTGTAAGTTTGTGAAGAACTTTTCAACAAAATTAGCACCCTTGTATGAATTGTTGAAAAAAGGGGCTAGATTTAAGTGGGCAGCAAGAGAGGAAAATGCATTCAGGAATATTAAGCAGGAATTGATCAATTCTCCAGTGCTCACTAATTTTACAGGTAGACTCCCATTAAAACTGGAGGTAGATGCTTCCCCAGTAGGAGTGGGTTGTGTATTATTACAGGAAGTAGATGGTCAGGATAAAGTAGTATATTTTGCTAGCAAGAAATTATCTCCTGCGGAACAGAATTATTCTCAGTTAGATAAAGAAGCTTTAGCTTTGGTATATGCTGTAAAGAAACTGAGGTATTTTCTGCTGGGGAGGAAATTTCTTGCTAGAACAGATCATAAACCCCTGCTAGGATTGTTTGGCAGAGGTAAGCAAATTCCAGTTAATGCCAATGCTAGAATTCAAAGATGGGCATTACTACTCTCACAGTTTGAGTATGATTTAGAGTTTAAGCCAGGCAAGGATAATGTAGTAGCTGATGCATTAAGTAGATTGCCTGTGACAGAAGAATTAAATTCCAGTATTCCAGTGGAGTATGTTAACCTGGTGGAAGCTATGTCTTTTGAGGATATTTCATTCCAGACTATTAGGAAGGCAACTGGTAGAGATCCCAAATTAAGTCTGTTGTTGAAATATGTCAAATATGGTTGGAATGATAATTTGTTATTGTCAGAGTATGCTGCAGTGAAGGCTGACCTTAGTATTCACCAGGATGTACTTTTGTATAGGAATAGAGTGGTGGTGCCTGGGGAACTGAGATGTAAGATTTTGGAACAGCTGCATGTAGGCCATAATGGCATAAATGCTATGAAAGCAGAAGCTAGAAGTTGGGTTTGGTGGCCAAAAATAGACCAGGATATTGCTGAGGTAACAAAAAATTGTCATATTTGCTTTAAGAATTATCAGAAACCCCAGGCCCCAGTACTTTCTTGGCCATGCACTGGAAAACCCTGGTCTAGACTTCATGTAGATTATGCGGGACCTATGGATAATAAATATTACCTAGTGGTGGTGGATTCATACACCAAATTTCTGGATGTGCATGTGTGTAATTCCACCACATCATCTGTAACTTGTGAATTACTAAGGAAAACATTTTGTAATTTTGGATTGCCAGACATAATTGTCTCAGACAATGCTCCTTATTTTGTTTCTGTGGAAATGGAGGATTTTTTTAGAAAAAATGGTATTAAACATGTAACACCTGCCCCCTATAATCCTTCTTCAAATGGTCTAGCAGAGAGAGCAGTGAGATCCTTGAAAGAAGGGTTAAAGCGGTTTACGGAAGGTACTATTAATACAAGGCTTTGTAGATTTTTATATAATCAAAGAAAACTGTTCATTCTACTACTGGTAAATCTCCTTCTGAATTACTGTTTAATAGACACTTTAAAGTGCACATGGAAGCAGTAAAGACAGATCCCAATAAAGAGAAATCGGTAACTAGCTTGGCCAGTCAGTTGGCTCAGGGAGAGGAATTGTTGTTTAATGAGGGGGATGCAGTATATGCAAGGAATTTTGGAAGTGGAAAGCCCTGGGTGGAAGGAAAATTAGGGAAGTCCTGGGCCGCAGGAACTTCACTGTGCAAGTGCAGAGTTTTGGGAACATTAATTGGAAAGGCATGCCGATCAGCTCATGCCAAGGTCACAGGGAATTTTGAAGACCCTTCAGGTGGGGGTGGGGCAACTAGTGATATCCATCCTAATAATGAAGGGATAGCAGCACCTGCAGGTGACCGTGAGGCAGAGCAAGGGCAGCAGAGGGTTATGGGGATACAGTCAACCCTATGGACTCTGCAAGGAGTAATTCAGAAGAATGTTTCCCAGAAGTAACAGGTCAGGACTCCCAGTTGAGAAAATCAGGAAGAGTCATACGACCGCCTGATAGACTTAACCTGTAGGGATAGAGTTATTTAAAAGGAGGAATGTTGGGATTGAGTACTACAGATGTTGGAGGTAGCATGTTTGGAGCAGATGCTCTTGTTATGATCTTGTTAACAATATTCATGTACCTGATTGTTGTTTGGTTGTTACTGGCGGAGAATAAAACCATGAGGACGAAGATTGTTTCTCTGACACACCATAACACAGCCTTAGCGAGGAGTCAACGTTATCATGTTCCTGCAGGCCAATGTGGGAAGGGAATCCACAACATTTGTATATTACCCTCTNTTAATATTTCTTTTTACTGATGACGGTAAATTAAAAATCAATTCTCCAAAATTCATTCTTTATTTCTAGTCTGACGCGACACTTGAGCGCGTTTCGTAAAACTTATTACATTTTCAAAGACTTTTAGTTTATCTACACAACTTATGCTTTATGAAACAAACATTGGCTCTTATACCTGCATTTGGGTGAGGTGATGTAATACATTAGTGGGGTGAAACACAGAACATGGAAACGGGTTATAGATTTGTAGAAGTAGAAGTCGGGTCCCAATAGAACTGCAGAAGGCCTATTGGCCCATATTTCTTGATGTTTCTATATTGGAGCGGAGTCTTGAAGTGGGTAGAATATAGTTGTACGTTAATTGGCTGTTGATTGCTGGTGTTGACTTCTTGATGTGTAGTGCCTCGCAGATGTCAAGCCGCCTGTTGTCACTGTATCTATCGATGATTTCTGTGTTGTTTGTTAAGATTTCTCTGGTGATGGTTTGGTTGTGGGAAGAGAGTATATGTTCCTTAATGGAGCCCTGTTGCTTATGCATTGTTAAACGCCTGGAAAGAGATGTTGTTGTCTTGCCTATATACTGAGTTTTTTAGGGCTTACAGTCCCCAAGAGGACATTTGAAGGCATAGACGACGTTTGTCTCTTTCAAAGCGTTCTGCTTTGTGTCTGGAGAGTTTCTCATGAGTAGGCTGGCCGTTTTCTTGGTTTTATAGTAAATCGTCAGTTGTATCTTCTGATTTTTGTCAGTATATAGGCAAGACAACAACTTCTCTTTCCAGGCGTTTAACGATGTTAAGATATTTATGGTTATCACATGGTTACAAGATATATATTTATTCATGTATTTATCACATGGTTACAAGATATACATGGGTTGATACAAAAAGTGCTTAAAGTTTATGGATCTCTTTTTAAATACGACAATGGGAAACATTGATGAATGTCACAGACAGGTTCGATCATTGTTGCAAGTCAGACACTTGTTCGAATTCCTCTGAAGTTGGACTAGTGCCCAAGACGCAACAGGCATTCCCCCTCTGAATCGCAACATTGAGGCGCTGGAACATAAAACATTTTGCTCTCTGTTGTTTTGTAGCACTGATCAATTCGTTCCCCAATTCCTTCAGAAACTTCAATGCACATTTTCCCCACGAACCGAGGGTCTCCGAGCCGATCGGAACAAAGCTGTAGCAGTGTGCCAGACCTCTGTATTTAATAATTTTCTGCGATTCCCTGAAAGAAGCAGCGCCACCCCCTTCACGTGTGCTGTAGTGGAGGTAGGTGCACCTTCCTCCGCACCTATACACCTACACCTATGTGCACCTACACCTATGTGTAGGTGCACCTACACGTGCACTGCCAGTGTGGCAGTGCACGTGTAGTCCCACACCACTTGCTTACCGTCCTTCCATGGAAGCAAGGTGACCCCATCTGGGCGATTCTGAGGGTCGTGTTCATATAATTCTGTATTCCTTCTGGTAGATAGTTTATGTAGATGATGAACATTACCTCTTCTAGTCAGATACATTATCTCTGATTACTGCCCTCATCTGTCTGTCAGTTAGGAAATTGTTCATCCATGTCAGAGGTCTCCTTGTCACCCCTGCAGCATGTTCCAGTTTCCAGAACAGCTTCTTGTGTGGGACTCTATCAAAAGCATTTTCAGGTCCAGATAGACACAATCGACCCAACCACCTCTTTCCTGTAGTATCTCTGTGGCTCTATCATAAAAACTAAGTAAATTTGTTACACAGGATCTTCCTGTTCGAAAACCATACTGTCTGTCCGTTATTATGTCATTACTCACTAGGTGTTCAACCCATTTGGCTTTAACTATTGTTTGTGGTGTTTTGACTACCACGCTTGTTAATGACACGGGTCTATAATTTAGAGGTTCCTCTTGACTACTATTTTTATAGATTGATACTATGTTTGCCTTTTTCCATATATCTGCTAAGATTCCTGTGCACAAGGTTGTCTGGAATATTAATTGGAGCGGAATGCACAGCTCAGTTGCACATTCTCGCAGCACCCAAGGTGAAACCGCATCAGGTCTAACCGCTTTGATGCTGCATAGGCCCCATGAGAAATATTTTCACTTCTTCTTGAGATACCGCTATGCATTGTATGGCATGCCCAGGAATTAGTATTGAGTCCGGCTCTCTGAAATCCTCATTTTGTACAAACACACTTTGGAAATGTTCATTTAGCATGACACACATTTCTTTTTCATTTTCAGTAGTCCTGTGCCCCATTCTCAATCTCTGGATTTTATCCTTTATATGCAGCTTTGTGAGAGAATGGTCTCTCAGGAATCTTTCACAGCTAACTTGAATGGCTCATTGCAGTGCACAGTGCACCGATCCTCGTGCACAAGCCCTATCTCTGTTAAACCTGGATAGTAAACTGGCATGTTGGGTATCTCCAGGATGCCCACTTAACCAGGAATATGTTTATAATACGGAGGCCGCCGTATGTCCAGGCAGGAAGTAGATACAGGAAGTTAAGCATACTTGTCACAAAGGGTCAATGAGTATATAGGAGGTGCCAGCGTGAGAGAGGGAGAGGAGACGCCAGCTAGGCGACTGACCTCTGGGCTCAGCCTCAACCGGCGCGATGGAGAATAACAACTGTGACGTGGTCGTGACGTGTTCATGACGTCACCTCTGCTACTGATCAGGGAACGATCAACATGATTGGTTCCCGCTCTTTTGCTGCAATGTCATTGGTCAAATTGCAATCCCTTGTGCTGTGTCCCACGAGATGCCCTACAGCCGTTGGCAAGAGCATTCACGTGAGGGAGCCCTTGCATAGAGGACGTGTCCTGTTCTGTCTATCGGCCAATAGACAGAACAACACCGTCTATTCCTCACCGTCTTTTCGATATACCGACGCTCACCCGGAATCGCGACTGTGAATATATTGTTTAGAAGCCTAGTGACAAATCACCAGAGCGAAACAGACTGGTATCAGGTAACCCCTGGTGACAAGTAGAGATCGTCTGTGAGTGACCTAGAGTGAACTAAGGCAGTGCCGCCGCCTAAGTAACCTGTGTGTACCTTTACCACAGTGTACCTGCATGGTACCATATAACATGCAGCTGCCAGCCGCAACTGTCCAGAGAATGTAGCTAGTACCTCAGTACCTCGGTACCTCAAGCCGCCAGCAGCTAGCCGCCCTGCCTCACGGTACTATGTGATGTCACCACCCTTACCGCCAGTGCCAAGTGTGTATGCGTGTGTCTGTTGACATACAGCGCGCCCTCCTACTAGCACCCCCGTGTCAAGTACGGTTTGTGGGAAAGCCTGTCGTCAATGGTCTCACGTCGTGACGAGCAGAATCAGCTGTCAGGCCACCTACGAGTTCTTGCATAAATGTACCTGAGTGAGTGAGTGAGTAAGAGAGGTACCCCACCTGTAAGTACAAGATCTTGTCATTGTTTTATTGTGTCTGTGTTGATCTGAGGGATCAACCACAGTTCTCACCTTCTCATACCTGTGACAGGTTATAGGTGAATCGACGGTGTATGCCTGTTATCTGTGTGGTATCACGGCATTTCACTCGTCTGTGAATGTGAGCTTCACATACACCACACATTTAGTTATTGTGTGATATTATTATTGTGCATGTTATTGCCTGTCCCATTGACAGTGCCATTGTTGAGTTATTGCATATCATCATTACCCGAGTATCCGGTTGGAACTCTTGTAATCCCTCTGCTTACCGGCAGTTAGGTTTGCCGTGTTAATTTAATGATTGGCTGTCAACTGTGCTAAATTAGGTGTTTCGCCACGAGTGGATCCGAATCGATTAGCCAGATGTCAAGAGTCTCGTTAATGCAACCATAGCCTTTCTGACGACAATTTAAAGTAGATCAAGCACCCTTTGTATTAGTAGTTAAGTTAGAAAATAAACTACTGTTAAGCTTTATGCGGTGTTTCCGTTGAACCACTTCTGAATACTGCCAACTATTTACTCAAGCCTTCAGCTCCAGGTGTCTCCAACACCGAATTGCCTAATTCACTAAACTATAAATGTGATGAGGACCCTAGGAGTCCCTTAAAGTGTTAAATCATTGAGGAGATTCCAACGATCAACGTGGACTAGGACCAGGTGAGGTAGTCTGAGAAGAGAACCTCAAGGACTCTAACTCGACCTTGCTCCCAGGCCCTGTACAGTTGCTCTCGTATTTTCTCTGCTGATTCCGACAGCTTCGTGAAGCATCTGCCACAAAGCAACAGAAGAATCCGTGGTTCAACCACGAATGTGCAGCAGCAAAGCAATTGAGTAAAAGAACTTGGCGAAACTACAGGAACAATAGAACAGCAGAGAGCAGGGAGAAATACCAGAGGGCTAGAAATGAGTACATCAGAGTGAGGAGAGAAGCAGAGAGGCAGTATGAAAATGACATCGCGAGTAAAGCTAAGACCCAACCAAAACTGCTCCACAGCCACATCAGGAGGAAAACAGCAGTGAAGGAACAAGTGATGAAACTGAGAAAAGGGGAGAACAGATACACAGAGAATGACAAAGAAGTGTGTGAAGAACTCAACAAGAGATTCCAGGAGGTTTTCACAATAGCACAAGGAGAGGTTCCTACACTAAATGAGGAGGCAAACCGAACAACCTTGGAGGAAATTTACCTCACCAGTGATGAGGTCAAAAGGAATCTGTTGGAGCTGAATGTGTCAAAGGCTGTTGAGCCTGACAGAATCTCACCGTGGATTCTAAAAGAAGGTGCAGAAGCACTAAGTGTGCCACTCTCTATAGTGTATAACAGGTCACTGGAAACGGGAGACCTTCCGGAAAGCTGGAGGACAGCTAATGTAGCCCCAATTTACAAAAATGATGACAGGCAAGAGGCACTGAACTACAGGCCAGTTTCCCTAACTTGTTTACCATGCAAGGTGATGGAGAAGTTTGTGAGGAAAAGGCTCGTAGAGCATCTGGAGGGAAACAGCTTTGTAACACACCACCAGCATGGGTTCAGAGATGGTAAATCGTGCCTCACAGGCCTAATAGAATTCTATGACCAAGCAACACAAATTAGGCCGGAAAGAGAAGGGTGGGCAGACTGCATTTTCTTGGACTGTCAGAAAACCTTTGACACAGTACCTCACAAAAGGCTGTTACAAAAGTTGGAGCAACAGGCAGGAGTAAAAGGTAAGGTGCTCCAGTGGATAAGGGAGCATCTAAGCAATAGGAAACAGCGAGTAACGGTGAGGGGGGGAGGCATCAGAGTGGCGAGGTGTCACCAGCGGAGTCCCACAGGGCTCTGTACTCGGACCCATCCTGTTTCTAGTATATGTAAACGACCTTCCAGAGGGTATAGACTCAATCCTCTCAATGTTTGCTGACGATGCAAAAATTATGAGAAAAATCAAAACAGATGAAGATAGACAGAGACTACAGGACGACCTGGACAAACTGGAGGAATGGTCTAGAAAATGACTGCTAAAGTTCAACTCAGGAAAGTGTAAAGTAATGAAATTAGGCGAAGGGATCAGAAGGCTGAACACAAGGTACCATCTGGGAGGTGAAATCCTACAAGAGTCAAATAGAGAGAAAGATCTGGGGGTCGATATCACACCGAACCTGTCCCCAGAGGCCCACATCAAAAGGATATCATCAGCGGCATATGCTAGACTGGCCAATATAAGAACTGCCTTTAGAAACTTGTGTAAGGAATCGTTTAGGACCCTGTATACTACTTATTAAGACCAATCTTGGAGTATTCAGATCCAGCCTGGAGTCCATACCTAGTTAAACACAGGACGAAGTTAGAGAAGATTCAGAGGTATGCCACCAGACTGGTCCCAGAACTGAGAGGAAAGAGTTACGAGGAAAGGCTAAGGGAGCTGAACCTCACAACCCTGGAAAACAGAAGAGTAAGGGGAGACATGATAACCACCTACAAAATTCTCAGGGGAATTGACAGGGTAGACAAAGACAAACTCTTTAGCGCGGGTGGAACACGAACAAGGGGACACAGGTGGAAACTTAGTACCCAGATGAGCCACAGAGACGTTAGAAAGAATTTTTTCAGTGTCAGGGTAATTAACAAATGGAATGCATTAAGTAGTGTTGTGGTGGAGGCTGACTCCATACACAGTTTCAAATGTAGATATGATGGAGCCCAATAGGCTCAGGAATCTGTACACCAGTTGATTGACAGTTGAGAGGCGGGACCAAAGAGCCAGAGCTCAACCCCTGCAAACACAACTAGGTGAATACAACTAGGTAAGTACATGTACATTGGCGACGTACGCATTGCAGTCGGGAAAGCAAAATAGAAAACCCCAACAAGTTTGCTTTTAATGAATTTATAGAAAATGCCTGGATTTGGTTTTCATTTGTCTGTTATACCTTCCTCAAAGTTCCTTTCTGTCTCTCTCCTCACTGTTGTGTAATTGTTTCTTGCTTGTTTGAAGTGCTGATATGTTTGTGTGTTAGGCCTCTTGCTATATTGTATCTTTTTTTGTTTTTAATCTTTTCCTTTCTGGCCTCTCACAATTTCTGTTAAACCAGTTCTGTTGTCTGGTCCTGCATCACTGTTTTGGTATGAATGTTTGTGTGCCTTCATTGTACATTTGGCAAAATTTGGCAAACGTCTCATTTACTTCCTTGCCTAGCAACAAGTCTGTCCAATTAAACTTATTAAAGTTCCCCATAGTGTCCTATCTTGAAATCTAGTTTATCAGCTATTTCAATGTCTCATTCTCTTCTAGATTATATCGCGCAGCATATTTAATGCCCAACATGACATGATCACTGTTTCCCAAGGGAGGAAGGTACTGGATGTCAACTATCTCTTCTTTTTTCCTGGTGAATATTAGATCCAGTACTGACGGAACATCCCCTTCCCTCATTCTTGTGGCTTGCTTCACGTGTTGATACATGAATGCCTCCAGAATGAGGCATACAAATCTGCATGTCCAAATGTCCTCCGTTCTTGCTTCGTAGGCCTCCCAATCTATTGTTTTCAAGTTGAAGTCCCCCAGCACCAACAATCGTGATTTATCTTTATCTGCTTTTCACCACAATCTCTCTCATGACGATTATGAGGTCCTCTCATTTGTCATCCAGTTCCTCCTTTGTCCATGTGTTGCTTGCTGGCGGCTGTAGGCATTTACGATTATCAGTTTATCATTCTGATTCCTGCAATGCCATTATGTCAACTTCTCGTGGGTTGTCAATTATTAACTCTCTTACCTTCAGGTGTTCTTTCACCAGCACAGCAACGCCTCCACAAGTCCTACTTTTCCTGTAACGTCTCCATACCGAGTAGCCCTTTTGGGAATACGACCTCATTAAAAATATTTTCTTCAAGTTTCGTTTCTGTTAGTGCGACTATGTCTGGGACATTACGCTGAATTATATCTTTTAGCTCCAGTATTTGTTATCTCATTCCATATGTGTATGTGTGTGTACTCACCTAGTTGTACTCACCTAGTTGTGCTTGTGGGGGTTGAGCTTTGTCTCTTTGGTCCCGCCTCTTAACCGTCAATCAACTAGTGTACAGATTCCTGAGCCTACTGGGCTCTATCAAACGTATATCTGAAACTGTGCATGGAGTCAGCCTCCTCCACATCACTTCCTAATGCGTTACATTTATTAACTACTCTGACACTGAACAAAATCTTTCTAACGTCTCTGTGGCTCATCTGGGTACTAAGTTTCCACCTGTGTCTCCGTGTTCGTGTTCCCCTGTGCTGAAGAGTGTGTCTTTGTCCACCCTGTCAATTCCCCTGAGATTTTTGTAGGTGGTTATCATGTCACCCCTTACTCTTCTGTCATCCAGTGTCGTGAGGTGCATTTCCCGCAGCCTTTCCTCATAACTCATGCCTCTTAGTTCTGGGTCTTGCCTAGTGGCATACCTCTGAACTTTTTCCAGCTTCGTCTTTTGCTTGACAAGGTATGGGCTCCATGCAGGGGCTGCATACTCCAGGATTGGTCTTACATATGCGTTGTACAAGGTTCTGAATGATTCCTTACACAGGTTCCAGAAGGCTGTTCTGATGTTAGCCAGCCTCGCATATGCCGCAGATGTAATTCTTTTTATGTGGGCTTCAGGAGACAGGTTGGTGTGATATCAACCCCTAGACCTTTCTCTCTGTCCGTTTCATGAAGTACTTCACTTCCCATTCGGTATCTTGTGTCTAGCCTCCTGTTTCCACCGCCTAATTTACTTTAGTAGCCATTTGTTGGACCATTCATTCAGTCTGTCTAGGTCATCTTGTAGCCTCCTTCTATCATCCCGTTTTAATCCTACTCATAATTTATGCGCCATCAGCAACATTGAGAGAAACGAGTCTATACCCTCTGGGAGATCATTTTCAATTATAAGAAACAGTATAGGTCCAAGGACTGACCCTTGCAGGACTCCACTGGTGACGTCTCGCCATTCTGAGACCTCACCCCTCACAGTGACTCGTTGTCTTCTGTTGATTTGATTAGGTACTCCCTTATCCAATTTAGTACCTTCCCTTTCACTCCTGCCTGCATCTATAGCTTTCGCACTAGCCTCTTATGTGGTACTGTGTCAAAGGCTTTCTGGCAATCCAAAAATATGCAGTCTGACCACCGCTCTCTTTCTTGCCTGATTTTTGTTGCCTGGTCGTAGAATTCAATTAATGTTGACCAGACCACACATTAGAAGGTGAAGGGACGACGACGTTTCCGTCCGTCCTGGACCACTCTCAAGTCGATTGAGAATGATCCAGGACAGACCGAACGTCGTCGTCCCTTCACCTTCTAGTGTGTTGTCTGGTTAACATACTTCAGCCACGTTATTGTAACTCATCGTCGAAATTCAATTAATCCTGTGAGGCAGGACTTGCCATCCCTGAACCATGTTGATGCTATGTTACAAAGTTCTTTCGCTCCAGATGTTCCACTAGCTTTCTTCGCACAATCTTCTCCATCAGATTGCATGGTATGCAAGTTAGGGACACTGGTCTGTAGTTCAGTGCCTCCTGTCTATCCCCTTTCTTGTGTGTGTACTCACCTATTTGTACCTGCAGGATCGAGCATTGACTCTTCGATCCTGCCCTTCAAGCCATCGGTTGTTTACAGCAATGACTCCGGTCCCATTTCCCTATCATGCCTAGTTTTAAATTATTAGAATTTGCTTCCACAACCTGCTCCTTATTAAGTGCATTCCATTTGTCCACTACTCTCACGCTAAAGGAAAAGTTCCTAACATCTCTGTGACTCTTCTGAGTTTCCNGGAGCACCTTACCAGCTACACCTGCCTGTCTCTCCAGCTTATGTACGAGCCTTTTATGCGGCACTGTGTCAAAGGCTTCCGACAATCCAAGAAAATGCAGTCCGCCCAGCCCTCTCTTTCTTGCTTAATCTTTGTCACCTGATCGTAGAATTCTATCAAGCCTGTAAGGCAAGATTTACCCTCGCTGAACCCATGTTGAAGATTTGTCACGAAGTCCCTTCTCTCCAGATGTATTAACAGGTTTTTTCTCACGATCTTCTCCATCACCTTGCATGGTGTACAAGTCAAGGACACTGGCCTGTAGTTCAGTGTCTCTTGCCTGTCGCCCTTTTTGTATATTGGGACCACATTTGCCGTCTTCCATATTTCTGGTAGGTCTCTCGTCTCCAGTGACTTACTATACACTATAGAGAGTGGCAAGCAAAGTGCCTCTGCACACTCTTTCAGTATCCATGGTGAGATCCCGTCTGGACCAACAGTCTTTCTATCATCCAGATCCAGCAGGTGTCTCTTGACCTCCTCTCTCGTAATTTCGAACTCTTCCAAGGCCGCCTGCTTTACCTCCCTTTCTCCTAGCATAGTGACCTCACCTTGTTCTATTGTGAAGACCTCCTGGAACCCCTTGTTGAGTTCTTCACACACCTCTTTGTCATTCTCTGTATACCTATCCTCGCCTGTTCTAAGTTTCAATACCTGTTCTTTCACTGTTGTTTTCCTTATGATGTGACTGTGGAGTAGCTTTGGTTCGGTTTTGGCTTTGTTTGCTATATCATTTTCAAAACTTTTCTCTGCTTCTCTTCTCACCCTGACGTACTCATTCCTGGTTCTCTGGTATCTCTCTCTGCTTTCTGGTGTTCTGTTATTCCGGAAGTTCCTCCACGTCCTTTTGTTCAGTTTCTTCGCTTCCATACATGCCCTATTATACCATGGATTCTTCTGTTGCTTCTCGGATTTTTCCCTTTGGGCCGGGATGAACCTGCTTACTGCCTCCTGACACTTTTGGGTAACATAGTCCATCATACCCTGTACAGACTTATCTCTGAGGTCTGTGTCCCAAGGTAATTTCACTTAGGAAACTTCTCATCTGTACATAATTCCCCTTTCGGTATGCCAGCCTTTTGATTCCTAGTTCTTTTTTGGGGAGATAATGTGAGATTTTGTGTGTGTGTGTGTGTGTGTGTGTGTGTGTGTGGGTATGTGTGTGTGTGTGTACACACCTAGTTATGCTTGCTGGGGTTGAGCTCTGGCTCTTTGGGCCCGCCTCTCAACTGTCAATCAATCAACGGATTCTTTTTCTTCCCACACACACACCCAGGAAGCAGCCCGTATAGCAGCTGTCTAACTCCCAGGTACCAATTTACTTCTAGGTGAACAGAAGCATCAGACTGAAATAAACTCTGCTCATTTGTTTCCGCCTCCGCCGGGGATCGAACCCGGAACCTCAGGACTACGAATTCCGAGCACTATTCACTCAGCCGTCAGGCCCCCTCTTTCTACAAGTCAGGCTACAAGCTCTGGGTTGTAGATTACAGGGCAGCTCACCCCCCCTATTCTCACAACTGCCCGTCAGCTAATTCCGTGTAGGGGAATACATTCCAGATTCCAAGTAATAGTTCCAGTCATCCAGTTATTAAAGACGACGATCCGCTTAACATTTTTGGACACGATCCAGAATATTAAGGCCCCCAAGGCCTGGATATTAAGGCCCCCAAGGCCTGGATATTAAGGCCCCCAAGGCCTGGATATTAAGGCCCCATGGTCTGGATATTAAGGCCCCCAAGGCCTGGATATTAAGGCCCCCAAGGCCTGGATATTAAGGCCCCATGGTCTGGATATTAAGGCCCTAAGGCTTGGATATTAAGGCCCTCAAGGCCTGGATATTAAGGCCCAAAGGCCTGGATATTAAGGCCCCCAAGGCCTGGATATTAAGGCCCCCAAGGCCTGGATATTAAGGCCCCATGGTCTGGATATTAAAGCCCTAAGGCTTGGATATTAAGGCCCTCAAGGCCTGGATATTAAGGCCCCATGGTCTGGATATTAAGGCCCCCAAGGCCTGGATATTAAGGCCCCCAAGGCCTGGATATTAAGGCCCTAAGGCCTGGATATTAAGGCTCTAAGGCTTGGATATTAAGGCCCGAAGGCCTGGATATTAAGGCCCCAAGGCCCGGATATTCAGGCCCCAAGGCACCAAGGCCTGGATATTAAGACCCCAAGGCACCAAGGCCTGGATATTAAGACCCGAAGGCTTGGATATTAAGGCACCAAGGCCTGTATATTAAGACATCAAGGCCCCAAGGCCTGGATATTAAGGCACCAAGGCCTGGATATTAAGGCCCCAAGGCACCAAGGCCTGGATATTAAGGCACCAAGGCCTGGATATTAAGGCCCCAAGGCACCAAGGCCTGGATATTAAGGCCCCAAGGCACCAAGGCCTGGATATTAAGGCACCAAGGCCTGGATATTAAGGCCCCAAGGCACCATGGCCTGGATATTAAGGCCCCAAGGCACCAAGGCCTGGATATTAAGGCCCCAAGGCACCAAGGCCTGGATATTAAGGCACCAAGGCCTGGATATTAAGGCCCCAAGGCACCAAGGCCTGGATATTAAGGCCCCAAGGCACCAAGGCCTGGATATTAAGGCACCAAGGCCTGGATATTAAGGCCCCAAGGCACCAAGGCCTGGATATTAAGGCCCCAAGGCACCAAGGCCTGGATATTAAGGCACCAAGGCACCAAGGCCTGGATATTAAGGCACCAAGGCCTGGATATTAAGACCCCAAGGCACTAAGGCTGGATATTAAGACCCCAAGGCACTAAGGCCTGGATATTAACACCCCAAGGCACCAAGGCCTGGATATTAAGACCCGAAGGCTTGGATATTAAGACCCCAAGGCACCAAGGCTTAGATATTAAGGCCCCAAGGCACCAAGGCTTAGATATTAAGGCCCCAAGGCACCAAGGCTTAGATATTAAGGCCCCAAGTATGATCCAAGAATTTTCAGATACAAGGATATAACATCTGGATTGAAAAGTATAGATTGAGGAGAATGAGAATACGTAGAAATACGTAGTAAAATACATCATTGTATAGGAAACGGCAGGTGCCTGAGAATTGGGATTAGAGGGGGGGGGGGGATACGATTAACATGTTAGGTAATGAAAGTTTTTATTTCTTATTAACTTTATTTCCTAACAGCAACTGTATATTTTCTTCTGAGCTGGATAGACCGAGTTAGATATCTTGTAGACAACATACAATCTACCGGGTGCTTGAGTAGCCCACCACAATGTTATTGTAATGCTTTAACAATGGCAAGTTATCATTTGAACCAACAATATATATATTTATATATATATATATATATATATATATATATATATATATATATATATATATATATATATATATATATATATATATATATATATTTCTTAGTCTGACGCGACACTTGAGCGCGTTTCGTAAAACTTATTACATTTTCAAAGACTTTAGTTACACACACTGAACAGAGTTTAAACAGCTTTTCTTTTTTATACCTGCATTTGGGTGAGGTGACATGTTACAATGGTTTGGGGTGAGGTGAGAACAAACACAGAACACGAAACAATGGGTATAAGCTAAAGGGAAGAATAGATCTGTAACTGCAGAAGGCCTATTGGCCCATATTTCTTGATGTTTCTATATTGGAGCGGAGTCTTGAAGTGGGTAGAATATAGTTGTGCGTTAATTGGCTGTTGATTGCTGGTGTTGACTTCTTGATGTGTAGTGCCTCGCAGATGTCAAGCCGCCTGTTGTCGCTGTATCTATATATATATATATATATATATATATATATATATATATATATATATATATATATATATATATATATATATATATATATATATATATGCGAACAAGCCTGAATGGTCCCAGGACTATATGCGAATGAAAACTCACACCCCAGAAGTGACTCGAACCCATACTCCCAGGAGCAACGCAACTGGTATGTACAAGACGCCTTAAACCACTTGACCATCACGACCGGACAAAATGAGGTGATAGCCGAAGCTATTTGAACCACCTCACCGCCGGCACTCGGATGGTTATCTTGGGCATAGCATTTTACCAAATCACCTCATTCTTTGGGGCACACGTGAGGAACACAAATGCGAACAAGCCTGAATGGTCCCCAGGACTATATGCGAATGAAAACTCACACCCCAGAAGTGACTCGAACCCATACTCCCAGGAGAAACGCAACTGGTATGTACAAGACGCCTTAAACCACTTGACCATCACGACCGGACAAAATGAGGTGATAGCCGAAGCTATTTCGGCTATCACCTCATTTTCAAAGACTTTAGTTTATCCACCCACAACTTATGACTGAACTTATGACTGAAACAACATTGGCTCTTATACCTGCATTTGGGTGAGGTGATGTTATACAATACGGGGTACAGAATAGTGGGGTACAAAACAATGGGTATAGATACAAGTTGGGTAAAGATAGAACTGCAGAAGGCCTATTGGCCCATATTTCTTGATGTTTCTATATTGGAGCGGAGTCTTGAAGTGGGTAGAATATAGTTGTGCATTAATTGGCTGTTGATTGCTGGTGTTGACTTCTTGATGTGTAGTGCCTCGCAGATGTCAAGCCGCCTGCTGTCGCTGTATCTATCAATGATTTCTGTGTTGTTTGCTAAGATTTCTCTGGTGATGGTTTGGTTGTGGGAAGAGAATATATGTTCCTTAATGGAGCCCTGTTGCTTATGCATCGTTAAACGCCTGGAAAGAGATGTTGTTGTCTTGCCTATATACTGAGTTTTTTGGGGCTTACAGTCCCCAAGAGGGCATTTGAAGGCATAGACGACGTTTGTCTCTTTTAGAGCGTTCTGCTCCGTGTCTGGAGAGTTTCTCATGAGTAGGCTGGCCGTTTTCTTGGTTTTATAGTAAATCGTTAGTTGTATCTTCTGATTTTTGTCTGTAGGGATAACATTTCTATTAACAATATCTTTCAGGACCCTTTCCTCCGTTTTATGAGCTGTGGAAAAGAAGTTCCTGTAAAGTAGTCTAATAGGGGGTATAGGTGTTGTATTAGTTGTCTCTTCAGAGGTTGCATGACGTTTCACTTTCCTTCTTATTATGTCTTCAATGAAACCATTGGAGAAGCCGTTGTTGACTAGGACCTGCCTTACCCTACAGAGTTCTTCGTCGACTTGCTTCCATTCTGAGCTGTGGCTGAGAGCACGGTCGACATAAGCGTTAACAACACTCCTCTTGTACCTGTCTGGGCAGTCACTGTTGGCATTTAGGCACATTCCTATGTTTGTTTCCTTAGTGTAGACTGCAGTGTGGAAACCTCCGCTCCTTTCCATGACTGTTACATCTAGAAAGGGCAGATTCCCATCCTTCTCCATCTCGTAAGTGAAACGCAACACAGAATTCTGCTCAAACGCCTCCTTCAGCTCCTGCAGATGTCTGACATCAGGTACCTGTGTAAAAATGTCGTCAACATACCTGCAGTATAAGGCCGGTTTCAAGTTCAAGTCGACTAAGACTTTTTTCTCGATAGTACCCATGTAAAAGTTCGCAAACAGGACACCTAGGGGAGAACCCATGGCGACTCCATCTACTTGTGCCCATCCGGGCTCAAAAAGGGTGCCTCCTTAGTACAAGCTTGGAGTAGTTTCCCCAGGATATTTTCTGGCACGTCAAGGGGAGTACAGGCCGGGTCTCGATACACTTGGTCCAATATCATCCCGATTGTTTCATCCACAGGTACGTTGGTGAACAGTGATTCTACGTCCAACGAGGCTCTTATCCCTGTGGCCCGTGTTCCCCGTAGTAAGTCAACAAATTCCTTCGGGGATTTCAGGCTGAAGTTGCACGGGACATAAGGAGTCAGTAAGCCGTTGAGTCGTTTCGCCAGTCTGTACGTTGGTGTGGGTATCTTGCTGATAATTGGCCGAAGTGGGTTTCCAGGCTTATGCGTCTTGACGTTTCCATACGCATATCCAGGTTTATATTCTCCAATAATCTTTGGCAGGTGGAGTCCAGATTTCTTGGCATTCACAGTTTCAATCAACTTGTTGACCTTTGTTTTCAATTCGGCTGTAGTGTCCTTCGTTACCCTTTGGAATTTAGTTTGGTCAGAGAGTATGTGGTTCATTTTCGCCTGATATTCGTCTTTCTTAAGGATGACGTATATTGGCGACTTGTCGCCTCTCCTGACAACTATCTCCTTGTTCTCACGAAGGCTCTTGGCTGCCGCTTTGAGCTCGGGGGTCAGTATGGTACTTCTGTAGTTGCCTCGATTCTTTCCTCCTTCTGCAATAAGTTCAGCTTGTAAGGTGTCTTTGGTGGTGACCTTCTTTTGTGCTTCGAGGTCAAATATGTCAATTCCACGACCAAGAGACGGCTTCCTGAACCTCGCAGGAATCAACCTCACTGAGGACCAAGTCACTCTCCTAAATCTGGGTATAAACTGTCACGTTATGTCCAGACCAAGTGCGTTGGCCCGGAAAGTGGAGTTGGAGATCCTGTTGGACGACATATTAACAATTAATTCATGAAAACTTGGCTTATTAGGCAAATCGGGCCTTGCATAGTAGGCTGAGAAGTGCGTTCTGGCTACTAGGCATATATATATGTACAACATATATATATATATATAATATATATATATATATATATATATATATATATATATATATATATATATATACATATATATATATATATATATATATATATATATATATATATATATATATATATATATATATATATATATATATATATATTAGTATATTTTGGTAGCAGTCTTTCCTGTAGACATATATTATTAAATATGACCGAAAAAGTAAGATTAATAATTCTAACACGAATTTTCTCGATCTTCCTTATGTTTCTTTTTACTGTTGATGGTAAATGAAAAATCAATTCTCCAAAATTCATTTTTATTTCTAGTCTGACACGACACTTGAGCGCGTTTCGTAAAACTTATTACATTTTCAAAGACGTTAGTTTATCCACACACAACTTATGACTGAACAGCATTGGCTCTTATACCTGCATTTGGGTGAGGTGATGTAATACAATAGTGGGGTGAAAAACAAACTTTCAACAAAACACAGAACACAGAACAATGGGTATAGATTTGTAACTGCAGAAGGCCTATTGGCCCATATTTCTTGATGCTTCTATATTGGAGCGGAGTCTTGAAGTGGGTAGAATATAGTTGTGCGTTAATTGGCTGTTGATTGCTGGTGTTGACTTCTTGATGTGTCCTCGCAGATGTCAAGCCGCCTGCTGTCACTGTATCTATCAATGATTTCTGTGTTGTATTTCTAAGATTTCTCTGGTGATGGTTTGGTTGTGGGAAGAGATTATATGTTCCTTAATGGAGCCCTGTTGCTTATGCATCGTTAAACGCCTGGAAAGAGATGTTGTTGTCTTGCCTATATACTGAGTTTTTTGAGCTTACAGTCCCCAAGAGGGCATTTGAAGGCATAGACGACGTTGGTCTCTTTTAGAGCGTTCTGCTCCGTGTCTAGAGAGTTTCTCATGAGTAGGCTGGCCGTTTTCTTGGTTTTATAGTAAATCGTCAGTTGTATCTTCTGATTTTTGTCAGTATATAGGCAAGACAACAACTTCTCTTTCCAGGCGTTTAACGATGTTAAGATATTTATGGTTATCACATGGTTACAAGATATATATTTATTCATGTATTTATCACATGGTTACAAGATATATATTTATTCATGTATTTATCACATGGTTACAAGATATACATGGGTTGATACAAAAAGTGCTTAAAGTTTATGGATCTCTTTTTAAATACGACAATGGGAAACATTGATGAATGTCACAGACAGGTTCGATCATTGTTGCAAGTCAGACACTTGTTCGAATTCCTCTGAAGTTGGACTAGTGCCCAAGACGCAACAGGCATTCCCCCTATGAATCGCAACATTGAGGCGCTGGAACATAAAACATTTTGCTCTCTGTTGTTTTGTAGCACTGATCAATTCGTTCCCCAATTCCTTCAGAAACTTCAATGCACATTTTCCCCACGAACCGAGGGTCTCCGAGCCGATCGGAACAAAGCTGTAGCAGTGTGCCAGACCTCTGTATTTAATAATTTTCTGCGATTCCCTGAAAGAAGCAGCGCCACCCCCTTCACGTGTGCTGTAGTGGAGGTAGGTACTGGCCAGTGTGGCAGCGCACGTGTAGTCCCACACCACTTGCTTACCGTCCTTCCATGGAAGCAAGGTGACCCCCATCTGGGCGATTCTGAGGGTCGTGTTCATATAATTCTGTATTCCTTCTGGTAGATAGTTTATGTAGATGATGAACATTACCTCTTCTAGTCAAATACATTATCTCTGATTACTGCCCTCATCTGTCTGTCAGTTAGGAAATTGTTCATCCATGTCAGAGGTCTCCCTGTCACCCCTGTAGCATGTTCCAGTTTCCAGAACAGCTTCTTGCGTGGGACTCTATCAAAAGCATTTTCAGGTCCAGATAGACACAATCGACCCAACCACCTCTTTCCTATAGTATCTCTGTGGCTCTATCATAAAAACTAAGTAGATTTGTTACACAGGATCTTCCTGTTCGAAAACCATACTGTCTGTCCGTTATTATGTCATTACTCACTAGGTGTTCAACCCATTTGGCTTTAACTATTGTTTGTGGTGTTTTGACTACCACGCTTGTTAATGACACTGGTCTATAATTTAGAGGTTCCTCTTGACTACTATTTTTATAGATTGATACTATGTTTGCCTTTTTCCATATATCTGCTAAGATTCCTGTGCACAAGGTTGTCTGGAATATTAATTGGAGCGGAATGCACAGCTCAGTTGCACATTCTCGCAGCACCCAAGGTGAAACCGCATCAGGTCTAACCGCTTTGATGCTGCATAGGCCCCATGAGAAATATTTTCACTTCTTCTTGAGATACCTCTATGCATTGTATGGCATGCCCAGGAATTAGTATTGAGTCCGGCTCTCTGAAATCCTCATTTTGTACAAACACACTTTGGAAATGTTCATTTAGCATGACACACATTTCTTTTTCATTTTCAGTAGTCCTGTGCCCCATTCTTAATCTCTGGATTTTATCCTTTACATGCAGCTTTGTGAGAGAATGGTCTCTCAGGAATCTTTCACAGCTAACTTGAATGGCTCATTGCAGTGCACAGTGCACCGATCCTCGTGCACAAGCCCTATCTCTGTTAAACCTGGATAGTAAACTGGCATGTTGGGTATCTCCAGGATGCCCACTTAACCTGGAATATGTTTATAATACGGAGGCCGCCGTATGTCCAGGCAGGAAGTAGATACAGGAAAGTTAAGCATACTTGTCACAAAGGGTCAATGAGTATATAGGAGGTGCCAGCGTGAGAGAGGGAGAGGAGACGCCAGCTAGGCGACTGACCTCTGGGCTCAGCCTCAACCGGCGCGATGGAGAATAACAACTGTGACGTGGTCGTGACGTGTTCATGACGTCACCTCTGCTACTGATCAGGGAACGATCAACATGATTGGTTCCCGCTCTTTTGCTGCAATGTCATTGGTCAAATTGCAATCCCTTGTGCTGTGTCCCACGAGATGCCCTACAGCCGTTGGCAAGAGCATTCACGTGAGGGAGCTCTTGCATAGAGGACGTGTCCTGTTCTGTCTATCGGCCAATAGACAGAACAACACCGTCTATTCCTCACCGTCTTTTCGATATACCGACGCTCACCCGGAATCGCGACTGTGAATATATTGTTTAGAAGCCTAGTGACAAATCACCAGAGCGAAACAGACTGGTATCAGGTAACCCCTGGTGACAAGTAGAGATCGTCTGTGAGTGACCTAGAGTGAACTAAGGCAGTGCCGCCGCCTAAGTAACCTGTGTGTGACTTTACCACAATGTACCTGCATGGTACCATATAACCTGCAGCTGCCAGCCGCAACTGTCCAGAGAATGTAGCTAGTACCTCAGTACCTCGGTACCTCAAGCCGCCAGAAGCTAGCCGCCCTGCCTCACGGTACTATGTGATGTCACCACCCTTACTCACCGCCAGTGCCAAGTGTGTATGCGTGTCTGTTGACATACAGCGCTCCCTTCTACTAGCACCCCCGTGTCAAGTACGGTTTGTGGGAAAGCCTGTCGTCAATGGTCTCACGTCGTGACGAGCAGAATCAGCTGTCAGGCCACCTACGAGTTCTTGCATAAATGTACCTGAGTGAGTGAGTGAGTAAGAGAGGTACCCCACCTGTAAGTACAAGATCTTGTCATTGTTTTATTGTGTCTGTGTTGATCTGAGGGATCAACCACAGTTCTCACCTTCTCATACCTGTGACAGGTTATAGGTGAATCGATGGTGTATGCCTGTTATCTGTGTGGTATCACGGCATTTCACTCGTCTGTGAATGTGAGCTTCACATACACCACACATTTAGTTATTGTGTGATATTATTATTGTGCATGTTATTGCCTGTCCCATTGACAGTGCCATTGTTGAGTTATTGCATATCATCATTACCCGAGTATCCGGTTGGAACTCTTGTAATCCCTCTGCTTACCGGCAGTTAGGTTTGCCGTGTTAATTTAATGATTGGCTGTCAACTGTGCTAAATTAGGTGTTTCGCCACGAGTGGATCCGAATCGATTAGCCAGATGTCAAGAGTCTCGTTAATGCAACCATAGCCTTTCTGACGCCAATCTAAAGTAAATCAAGCACCCTTTGTATTAGTGGTTAAGTTAGAAAATAAACTACTGTTAAGCTTTATGCCGTGTTTCCGTTGAACCACTTCTGAATATTGCCAACTATTTACTCAAGCCTTCAGCTCCAGGTGTCTCCAACACCGAATTGCCTAATTCACTAAACTATAAATGTGATGAGGACCCTAGGAGTCCCTTAAAGTGTTAAATCATTGAGGAGATTCCAACGATCAACGTGGACTAGGACCAGGTGAGGGTAGTCTGAGAAGAGAACCTCAAGGACTCTAACTCGACCTTGCTCCCAGGCCCTGTACAGTTGCTCTCGTATTTTCTCTGCTGATTCCGACAGCTTCGTGAAGCATCTGCCACAAAGCAACAGAAGAATCCGTGGTTCAACCACGAATGTGCAGCAGCAAAGCAATTGAGTAAAAGAACTTGGCGAAACTACAGGAACAATAGAACAGCAGAGAGCAGGGAGAAATACCAGAGGGCTAGAAATGAGTACATCAGAGTGAGGAGAGAAGCAGAGAGGCAGTATGAAAATGACATCGCGAGTAAAGCTAAGACCCAACCAAAACTGCTCCACAGCCACATCAGGAGGAAAACAGCAGTGAAGGAACAAGTGATGAAACTGAGAAAAGGGGAGAACAGATACACAGAGAATGACAAAGAAGTGTGTGAAGAACTCAACAAGAGATTCCAGGAGGTTTTCACAATAGCACAAGGAGAGGTTCCTACACTAAATGAGGAGGCAAACCGAACAACCTTGGAGGAAATTTACCTCACCAGTGATGAGGTCAAAAGGAATCTGTTGGAGCTGAATGTGTCAAAGGCTGTTGAGCCTGACAGAATCTCACCGTGGATTCTAAAGAAGGTGCAGAAGCACTAAGTGTGCCACTCTCTATAGTGTATAACAGGTCACTGGAAACGGGAGACCTTCCGGAAAGCTGGAGGACAGCTAATGTAGCCCCAATTTACAAAAATGATGACAGGCAAGAGGCACTGAACTACAGGCCAGTTTCCCTAACTTGTTTACCATGCAAGGTGATGGAGAAGTTTGTGAGGAAAAGGCTCGTAGAGCATCTGGAGGGAAACAGCTTTGTAACACACCACCAGCATGGGTTCAGAGATGGTAAATCGTGCCTCACAGGCCTAATAGAATTCTATGACCAAGCAACACAAATTAGGCCGGAAAGAGAAGGGTGGGCAGACTGCATTTTCTTGGACTGTCAGAAAACCTTTGACACAGTACCTCACAAAAGGCTGTTACAAAAGTGGAGCAACAGGCAGGAGTAAAAGGTAAGGTGCTCCAGTGGATAAGGGAGCATCTAAGCAATAGGAAACAGCGAGTAACGGTGAGGGGGGGAGGCATCAGAGTGGCGAGGTGTCACCAGCGGAGTCCCACAGGGCTCTGTACTCGGACCCATCCTGTTTCTAGTATATGTAAACGACCTTCCAGAGGGTATAGACTCAATCCTCTCAATGTTTGCTGACGATGCAAAAATTATGAGAAAAATCAAAACAGATGAAGATAGACAGAGACTACAGGACGACCTGGACAAATGGAGGAATGGTCTAGAAAATGACTGCTAAAGTTCAACTCAGGAAAGTGTAAGTAATGAAATTAGGCGAAGGATCAGAAGGCGAAACAACAAGGTACCATCTGGGAGGTGAAATCCTACAAGAGTCAAATAGAGAGAAAGATCTGGGGGTCGATATCACACCGAACCTGTCCCAGAGGCCCAAATCAAAAGGATATCATCAGCGGCATATGCTAGACTGGCCAATATAAGAACTGCCTTTAGAAACTTGTGTAGGAATCGTTTAGGACCCTGTATACTACTTATTAAGACCAATCTTGGAGTATTCAGATCCAGCCTGGAGTCCATACCTAGTTAAACACAGGACGAAGTTAGAGAAGATTCAGAGGTATGCCACCAGACTGGTCCCAGAACTGAGAGGAAAGAGTTACGAGGAAAGGCTAAGGGAGCTGAACCTCACAACCCTGGAAAACAGAAGAGTAAGGGGAGACATGAAACCACCTACAAAATTCTCAGGGGAATTGACAGGGTAGACAAAGACAAACTCTTTAGCGCGGGTGGAACACGAACAAGGGGACACAGGTGGAAACTTAGTACCCAGATGAGCCACAGAGACGTTAGAAAGAATTTTTTCAGTGTCAGGGTAATTAACAAATGGAATGCATTAAGTAGTGTTGTGGTGGAGGCTGACTCTATACACAGTTTCAAATGTAGATATGATAGAGCCCAATAGGCTCAGGAATCTGTACACCAGTTGATTGACAGTTGAGAGGCGGGACCAAAGAGCCAGAGCTCAACCCCTGCAAACACAACTAGGTGAATACAACTAGGTAAGTACATGTACATTGGCGACGTACGCATTGCAGTCGGGAAAGCAAAATAGAAAACCCAACAAGTTTGCTTTTAATGAATTTATAGAAAATGC
>WNGS01005613.1:0-11492 GCA_020271785.1 Procambarus virginalis
GGGGGACAGAAAATGCTATGACCTCAGCGCCCATACTCTTTCACGTAAAGGCACGGAACGCTACATAAAGAGTGGCAAGCAGGATAATGAATTTGGAGGAAATTCGATAAATTTTTATACCAGACCGAAAGAGAATTCAAAAGGAAGAGCATGGAGAATGTATGGAAATGGATGCCAGACCCACTTGCATACCAGAATTACAGATACAACTACACACCGAAAGGAACCAACACTACACACAGCAACTGCCCTACAACAATCAGCACTGGTCAGAACAAACTCATATGTCCACGCATAATGGGCTTGCCGAAAAAGTCTCCCAGTCAAACTATCACTAATAGAGTAACCTCATTCATCTTTGCCAACATACAAGGACTGAAAACAAGAACCAACAATAAAGTACAGTTCATAATGGCCTCCTCACGGAAATCAAATGCAGTATTGGAGCTTTCACAGAAACCCATGCAGGGGAATTCTTGGACAGTGAGATCTGGATTCCAGATATACCTATACAGGTGTGATAGGAAAATTAGGTCACATGGAGGAGTGGGTCTGATATATAAGAAGAAGGGAGACCTTGTGTGCTCGGAGCTCCTAAACGTTACAATGAGGTGAATAGAGGTACATGGGATTAAAAATAGAGAAAATAAATTTAGTGATTATTCTAATATACAAACGAAACCGCCAGATGCAACGCTGAGGAATTCACAGAACAGATAAACAAAATAGAGAAGCCTTGATAATTTGGAGAACCCAATACCTGATATTATCTTCTTAGGTGACTTCAACTTGCCTAGTCTCAGGTGGAGAATAGCAAACAATAATATTATACCAGGGAATCTATCAGGACCTAACCAACCACAGATTAGAGAACTACTTAGATTCTGTGACAAATTTCACTTACTCAGCAGATATCGGAGCCAACGAGAAATGAAAATATTCTAGATCTGGTCTTTACGAACAATGAAGACATTATCAGAGACATTACGATATCAGATACCACATATTCAGATCACAAGCTCATTGAAGTGCAAACTACCATCAATACTCAGATAGACCTAAAACGTTGATAAAGCGAGAGGGGCTATTCAGTAAATTCAATTTTAATAATAAAAGGATAGACTGGGAGATAATAAACAGGGAACTTAAAAACATTCCATGGAAACTGTTTTAAGTAATAAAAGTCCTACAGAAGGAATAGAAAAACTGACTTCGGAAGCGTATCAAGTCTGTCTGAAACATGTTCCTTTGAGGAAAGCCAGAAGAGATCCAACGTAGAAAGAGAACGCAGAGACACTATAAACGCAGGAAAAGAATAACGGAACTGCTTATGCAGACACGAATTTCCCGTCAAAAGAAGGAATAATTTAAATAGGGAGATTGAAGAAATCGAGCGGAAATTGAAACACTCATATGAAACTGAAGAAGGCAGTTAGAACAGAAAGCAATTCAGGAAATAAAGAAAAATCCAAAAATACTTCTTCACATATGCGAAATCAAAAGCAAAAACTACTGCCAGTATTGGACCTATTCGTACAAGTGAAGGTTCATACACGGAGGATGACAAAGAAATTAGTGAAATCCTAAAAAGCAGTATGAGGACATGTTTAGCACTCCAATAAACAACATGAAAGTAGAAGATCCAGACAATTTCTTTATGCGATATCCAAACCCCTGTAAATATACTGATATCAACACGAGCGCACTAAATTTTGAAAGAGAAATTGAAAACATCATGCCCATGCACTCGGCCCCAGGTCCAGACTCATGGATTCAATATTTATAAAGAAATGCAAAGTGCCGGTAGCACAGGCACTCAGTATAGTGTGGAGGAAGAGCTTGGACACGGGGAGATACCAGATGCACTTAAAGTAGCAGACATAGCCCCTCTACACAAGGGAGGGAGCAAAGCATTGGCAAAGAATTATAGACCAGTTGCACTAACATCGCACATATAAAAGTATTTTGAGAGAGTGATTAGGAGTCAGGTCACCAATTTCATGGAGACCAATGACCTTCACAACCCAGGCAACATGGATTTCGAGCGGGAAGATCGTGCCTCTCACAGCTACTTGAGCACTACGATAAAGTCACTGAGGCATTAGAAGAAAAACAGAATGCTGATGTGATATACACGGACTTCGCAAAGGCATTCGATAAATGTGACCATGGCGTGATAGCACACAAAATGAAGTCAATGGGAATAACCACCGGTAAAGTAGGACGCTGGATACTCAGTTTTCTGTCAAACAGGACTCAGCGAGTAACGGTCAACCATATAAAATCTAGTCCAAGTGCAGTTAAAAGCTCTGTACCTCAGGGTACAGTCCTTGCACCGCTGCTTTTCCTTATTCTCATATCAGATATAGACAAAAATACAAGTCACAGCTTCGTATCATCCTTTGCAGATGACACAAAAATCAGTAAGAAAATTACCTCGGCTGAAGACATTGAAAAACTTCAAGCTGATATTAATAAAGTTTTTGACTGGGCATCAGAAAATAATATGATGTTTAACAGTGACAAATTCCAGGTACTCAGGTACGGTAAAAATGAGGACCTTAAACATAATACAGGGTACAAAACACAATCAAATGTGCCCATAGTAGGAAAACAACATGTAAGGATTTGGGAATAATGATGTCTGACGACCTAACGTTTAGGGAGCATAACCAAGCAAATATTGCGACAGCCAGAAAAATGATAGATGGATTACGAGAACTTTCAAATCCAGGGATCCCATCACAATGCTTGTACTCTTCAAGTCACTTGTGCTGTCCCGTCTTGAGTACTGTTCAGTACTCACTTCCCCCTTTAGAGCAGGAGAGATTGCTGAAATAGAGGGAATACAGAGAACATATACGGCACGCATAGACGCGATAAAGCACCTAAATTATTGGGATCGTCTCAAAGCTCTCCAAATGTACTCACTAGAAGAAGACGAGAGATATCAAATAATATACACCTGGAAGATACTGGAGGGCCAGGTCCCAAATCTACACAGTAAAATAACAACGTACTGGAGTGAACGATATGGAAGAAAATGCAGAATAGAACCAGTGAAGAGCAGGGGTGCCATAGGCACAATCAGAGAACACTGTATAAACATCAGAGGTCCGCGGTTGTTCAACGTCCTCCCAGCAAGCATAAGAATATTGCCGGAACAACCGTGGACATCTTCAAGAGGAAACTAGATTTATTCCTCCAAGGAGTTCCGGACCAGCCGGGCTGTGGTGGGTATGTGGGCCTGCGGGCCGCTCCAAGCAACAGCCTGGTGGACCAAACTCTCACAAGTCAAGCCTGGCCTCGGGCCGGGCTTGGGGAGTAGAAGAACTCCCAGAACCCCATCAACCAGGTATCAACCAGGTATATATATATATATATATATATAATATTATATATATATATATATATATATATACATCATCAATTTATTAAAGCAGACGTTTCGAAGTACCAAACTACATCATCGGTGCCAAAAAGAGAATATTAAAAAAAAAGGGTCCCCCCAGCAGGGTCCCCACAAACTTTTTAATTTAAAAAGAGGAAAAAACTAAATCAGTGCTAAAAAGAGAATAATCGCTAGTTTAACAAAAAACAAATAATCGCTAGTTTAACAAGATATATTGATAGATATCAAATATATCAATATACATATTCACTAAGATTAATGTTCACAAAATTAAAAAGACAATATACAAGTAAAAGACAAATTTACTTACACAAAACAGAATAATAAAATAACACATACTTATGCGAAGATGTCAATTATTTTAATTTTATAATTCACTGTGTCGGGGGACAGGAAGCCAGAGTGTATTCATACACGTTAGGCTTTTATCGAGTTCCCCTTCCCCCCGGCCCCTCCAACCACTTTGGTAGGACAGTCAACCCGTCCTCGACTCAAGTCCATTACATCTTACATCCAGCGGTCGACCCCACAGACGCAGTCATATATTTTAACATGCTGTTCATTCAAAACCGGAATTTTCTCAAATAAAATTAATATTATATTGGCATATTGTGCATATATAGGCACAGTTAGGTGTTTAGGTTCTGTTAGCGATTATTTGTAATACGTGGGTCCATACTCTTGTATAGGTATGTAGCATACTCTAGGCCATTTACAGCGTTGTGGCTCGAACAAGAGTCGTCAGTGAAGCACTTGTTCGGAAGTGTTCGAACGTCATCAGTTGAGTCGTGTGAAAACTGTTTTTCATTCATAAACGGGCGTTTGGCGGATGGATGGAATGGACTTTGGGTCTTTGCTAGGAGGACGGGCTGTGGACGGTAGAACGACGGTCTCGCTTCATGCAGGTCGGCGTTCAATTCCCCGACCGTCCAAGCGGTTGGGCACCATTCCATTTTCCCGCAAGTACAATGTGGTGAGAATAACCAGATTATACACTTAAGGATAGTATATACCCTATGTATATACTAGTATATACATAGCATACACTGTATATACACTATTGTATGTACAGTTTATATACACTAGCATGGGAGCCGAGCGGACAGCACGCTGGACTTGTGGTCCCGGGTTCGATCCCGGGCGCAGGAGAGAAACAATGGCAGAGTTTCTTTCACCCTATGCCCCTGTTACCTAGCAGTAAAATAGGTACCTGGGTGTTAGTCAGCTGTCACGGGCTGCTTCCTGGGGGTGGAGGCCTGGTCGAGGACCGGGCCGCGGGGACACTAAAAAGCCCCGAAATCATCTCAAGATAACCTCAAGATAGCATATACACATACATTGTATGTGTATAGTAGTTGTAGTGGTAGGCATCCATCAGTCTCAGAAGACTATGGACTTGCGCACTGGCGTTGGCCTGGTCTGGAATGGCCTCACAAGGGCGCAAAGCCCAGGGTAGGTTGATTCCCGGGAGAAGCTGTTACCCAGGCAGCAGGTCCCCCCTCTCCACGGCGCTGAAAGTCTCCAATGGAAAGGCATACACCAATACGATTGGTTTCCGCGCCGTCGCAGGAACTGAGAGTTCCGGGTTGACCTCGAAGTTGGTGAAAAATGGCACAGGGACCTCCAACCCCGGAGACTGCATAGTGTGTATATACTCAAGTGTGTATACTATGTATAGTGCATAATATACACACTTGAGTACAAGTCTTGCACAGTAACCACAAACTGGTAATCACAGCCTACTACCATCCGTTCCTATCCTGTAAACTGTCTTCTCATACACTCATTCATTTGAGTTTGTTAACCTGTGCGTGTGTGAATAAATTCTATTGATTATGCATTTTCCACGGCTGGCAAACCCCACACGCTGGGTACTACAGGTTGTCCATAAACCACTTTGTCTTTAGAGTGGGTTTTCAGGTACCATCAACTCATCCGTTCACGCTCGATTTAGCGATAAATCCGGATTTGTGTATTTCCATTCATCAACACTGCTTTACCTTTTGCAGATCCGCGAACGTGGAGTCGCGAGGACGTTCATCGGTGGCTCCACCACGTGTCTGAGGCCCACCAGCTGCCTCGGGTCTTCCCGGAGAGGTTCCTGATGAACGGCAAGGCTCTCTGCCTGATGACGCTCGATATGTTCGTCCAGAGGGTCCCCTTGGGCGGGAAACTGCTCTACAAGGACTTCCAGTTACGTCTATGTAACGCCATGTATGCCTGATAGCGTGGAGTGGTCGACCATGTGTGTTTCTCCAGACCCAGGTGTATATACATATATATATACCTGGACTATGTGATGTGTTGATATAAGGAAATTGGGGTGTGTGTAGGTGTGTTCACTCCTGTTGGAAAATTGTGAGACCGAAGCCACAAGTGTTGTGGAGGCCTAAGGAACTCTGACCTCGTGTCCGGTATGCTAAAGATGGGTATATATGGTCAGTTGTGGAGACTTCCACAGCCTTATAGTCAGGTGTGGAGGCTACCACAGCCTTATAGGCAGGTGTGGAGGCTACCACAGCCTTATAGGCAGGTGTGGAGGCTACCACAGCCTTATAGGCAGGTGTGGAGGCTACCACAGTCTTATAGGCAGGTGTGGAGGCTACCATAGCCTTATAGGCAGGTGTGGAGGCTACAACAGCCTTATAGGCAGGTGTGGAGACTACCACAGCCTTATAGGCAGGTGTGGAGGCTACCACAGCCTTACAGGCAGGTGTGGAGGCTACCACAGGCTTATAGGCAGGTGTGGAGGCTACCACAGCCTTACAGGCAGGTGTGGAGGCTACCACAGCCTTACAGGCAGGTGTGGAGGCTACCACAGCCTTACAGGCAGGTGTGGAGGCTACCACAGCCTTACAGGCAGGTGTGGAGGCTACCACAGCCTTACAGGCAGGTGTGGAGGCTACCACAGCCATAGTCGTCTGGATGCTGTACCAGCCAGAGTCTCTGATGTAACCCATAATATGAGAGATGGAATGTTTCTAGTGAGTGTTTTGGGTGACGTCTCAACATTGTGTTTACAACCAAAGATTACTGTATAGCGACACCCTCAGCCTCTGGAGAGGCTCGAACCCTACACGCCCCAGTGGACATGTTCCTAGTGGCATCTATACATAAGCCTTTCTCCTCAGTCGAATGATGATGGCTCCAGCATAACCGGAAATTCTCCATTAATTACCACAGTTTGATAAGTCTCTAAGGGGAAAAATGTTCATAATTGTACATGGCCGCTACACTTTCCTCGTGAAGAGGAACACATTCTAGGATATCCGTGTGATTAAGGGCGTCCTTGCCAGCGTGCGTCATCTTCCTCCATCACCTTCACCCACTTCCCCCCCATCACCTCACCCACTTCCCAGGCCTGTGGGCAGTGTGGTGGGGGGTGGCCAACATGCTCTCGTTAGCCGCCGCCCCGCCAGGCCCCCAACAACGCATCGACCAGCAAACAGGAAACCGGTACACGGCACTTCCTGGTATCTGCCACCCCCGAGGGGATGCGACGCACTTCCGTCCCGCCAGCACCCGTCATATGCCGTATACGCCCACCGTCATTTCCCTCCGTCTTCTCCCCTCACACGTCGGCCGCCTCACAGCTATCACTCGTGAGGTTTTCCCCTCCTCACCTGTCACGTTTTTCCTCCTCTCATGTGGCATGCAGTTCCCCCACTCAGCCACTGTAGCCTTCCCTCACTACTTTGTCCCCGTCGGTGTCCTTCACCTCCTTCCCCACCACCGATATTCTCCCTCCACACCCATGTTCATGGCCTCAGAACAGCGTCCCCACACAGTCCCCACCACCAGTAGGGTCCCCACCACCACCAGGGTCCCCACCACCACCAGGGTCCCCACACCAGTAGGGTCCCCACCAACACCACCAGGGTCCCCACCACCAGTAGGGTCCCCACCAACACCAGCAGGGTCCCCACCACCACCAGGGTCACCACCACCACCAGCAGGGTCCCCACCACCAGCAGGGTCCCCACCAACACCAGCAGGGTCCCCACCACCACCAGGGTCACCACCACCACCAGCAGGGTCCCCACCACCAGCAGGGTCCCCACCACAGCAGGGTCCCCACCACCACTAACAAATATCAAGTTATCGAGATAGTAATGGTCAGCGGTCCCAGTCAAATTCTCCTTTACTGCTCACCGCCTCCCTAATGGTCGGGCTGTGGGGTCTTTGACTGACCTGCGGGGACTACCAGTTGACACTAACCAACCACCGACCTCACCACTACCACAGGTTCTAGTTCAGCAGGAAACCAGTGTCACGGTACAACAATTCTTTTCTAAATTTTAATTTTGCTTCGAGGGGCGAGTTTATTGGGCAGCGCCACTCATCTTGTGAGTGGACACACCGCCATGTGTGACAGTATTGGGCAGCGCCACTCATCCTGTGAGTGGACACACCGCCATAGTGACAGTATTGGACAGCGCCACTCATCCTGTGAGTGGACACACCGCCATAGTGACAGTATGGGCAGCGCCACTCATCCTGTGAGTGGACACACCGCCATAGTGACAGTATTGGGCAGCGCCACTCATCCTGTGAGTGGACCACCGCCATAGTGACAGTATTGGGCAGCGCCACTCATCCTGTGAGTGGACACACCGCCATAGTGACAGTATTGGGCAGCGCCTTCATCCTGTGAGTGGACACACCGCCATAGTGACAGTATTGGGCAGCGCCACTCATCCTGTGAGTGGACACACCGCCATAGTGACAGTATTGGGCAGCGCCACTCATCCTGTGAGTGGACCACACCATAGTACAGTATTGGGCAGCAGTGAGGGACACACCCATAGTGACAGTATTGGGCAGCGCCACTCATCCTGTGAGTGGACACACCGCCATAGTGACAGTATTGGGCAGCGCCACTCATCCTGTGAGTGGACACACCGCCATAGTGACAGTATTGGGCAGCGTCACTCATCCTGTGAGTGGACACACCGCCATAGTGACAGTATTGGGCAGCGTCACTCATCCTGTGAGTGGACACACCGCCATAGTGACAGTATTGGGCAGCGCACTCATCCTGTGAGTGGACACACCACCATAGTGACAGTATTGGGCAGCGCCACTCATCCTGTGAGTGGACACACCGCCATAGTGACAGTATTGGGCAGCGCCACTCATCCTGTGAGTGGACACACCGCCATAGTGACAGTATTGGGCAGCGCCACTCATCCTGTGAGTGGACACACACCACCATAGTGACAGTATTGGGCAGCGCCACTCATCCTGTGAGTGGACACACACGCCATAGTGACAGTATTGGGCAGCGCCACTCATCCTGTGAGTGGACACACCGCCATAGTGACAGTATTGGGCAGCGCCACTCATCCTGTGAGTGGACACACCGCCATAGTGACAGTATTGGGCAGCGCCACTCATCCTGTGAGTGGACACACACACCATAGTGACAGTATTGGGCAGCGCCACTCATCCTGTGAGTGGACACACCACCATAGTGACAGTATTGGGCAGCGCCACTCATCCTGTGAGTGGACACACACCATAGTGACAGTATTGGGCAGCGCCACTCATCCTGTGAGTGGACACACCGCCATAGTGACAGTATTGGGCAGCGCCACTCATCCTGTGAGTGGACACACCACCGCCATAGTGACAGTATTGGGCAGCGTCACTCATCCTGTGAGTGGACACACCGCCATAGTGACAGTATTGGGCAGCGCCACTCATCCTGTGAGTGGACACACCGCCATAGTGACAGTATTGGGCAGCGCACTCATCCTGTGAGTGGACACACCGCCATAGTGACAGTATTGGGCAGCGTCACTCATCCTGTGAGTGGACACACCGCCATAGTGACAGTATTGGGCAGCGCCACTCATCCTGTGAGTGGACACACCACCATAGTGACAGTATTGGGCAGCGCACTCATCCTGTGAGTGGACACACACCGCCATAGTGACAGTATTGGGCAGCGCCACTCATCCTGTGAGTGGACACACCGCCATAGTGACAGTATTGGGCAGCGCCACTCATCCTGTGAGTGGACACACCACCATAGTGACAGTATTGGGCAGCGCCACTCATCCTGTGAGTGGACACACCGCCATAGTGACAGTATTGGGCAGCGCCACTCATCCTGTGAGTGGACACACCGCCATAGTGACAGTATTGGGCAGCGCCACTCATCCTGTGAGTGGACACACACCATAGTGACAGTATTGGGCAGCGCCACTCATCCTGTGAGTGGACACACACCATAGTGACAGTATTGGGCAGCGCCACTCATCCTGTGAGTGGACACCCGCCGTAGTGACAGTATTGGGCAGCGCCACTCATCCTGTGAGTGGACACACCGCCATAGTGACAGTATTGGGCAGCGCCACTCATCCTGTGAGTGGACACACCGCCATAGTGACAGTATTGGGCAGCGCACTCATCCTGTGAGTGGACACACCGCCATAGTGACAGTATTGGGCAGCGTCACTCATCCTGTGAGTGGACACACCGCCATAGTGACAGTATTGGGCAGCGCCACTCATCCTGTGAGTGGACACACCGCCATAGTGACAGTATTGGGCAGCGTCACTCATCCTGTGAGTGGACACACCGCCATAGTGACAGTATTGGGCAGCGCCACTCATCCTGTGAGTGGACACACCCGCCATAGTGACAGTATTGGGCAGCGTCACTCATCCTGTGAGTGGACACACCGCCATAGTGACAGTATTGGGCAGCGCCACTCATCCTGTGAGTGGACACAACCGCCATAGTGACAGTATTGGGCAGCGCCACTCATCCTGTGAGTGGACACACCAGCCATAGTGACAGTATTGGGCAGCGTCACTCATCCTGTGAGTGGACACACCGCCATAGTGACAGTATTGGGCAGCGCCACTCATCCTGTGAGTGGACACACAAAGACACACCACATAAAGCCGCCATAGTGACAGTATTGGGCAGCGCCACTCATCCTGTGAGTGGACACACCGCCATAGTGACAGTATTGGGCAGCGCCACTCATCCTGTGAGTGGACACACCACCGCCATAGTGACAGTATTGGGCAGCGCCACTCATCCTGTGAGTGGACACACCGCCATAGTGACAGTATTGGGCAGCGCACTCATCCTGTGAGTGACACACACCGCCATAGTGACAGTATTGGGCAGCGCCACTCATCCTGTGAGTGGACACACGCCATAGTGACAGTATTGGGCAGCGTCACTCATCCTGTGAGTGGACACACCGCCATAGTGACAGTATTGGGGCGCCACTCATCCTGTGAGTGACACACCGCCATAGTGACAGTATTGGGCAGCGCCACTCATCCTGTGAGTGGACACACGCCACCATAGTGACAGTATTGGGCAGCGCCACTCATCCTGTGAGTGGACACACCGCCATAGTGACAGTATTGGGCAGCGCCACTCATCCTGTGAGTGGACACACCGCCATAGTGACAGTATTGGGCAGCGCCACTCATCCTGTGAGTGGACACACCGCCATAGTGACAGTACCCCACTCATCCTGTGAGCCCACCGCCATAGTGACAGTATTGGGCAGCGCCACTCATCCTGTGAGTGGACACACCGCCATAGTGACAGTATTGGGCAGCGCCACTCATCCTGTGAGTGGACACACCGCCATAGTGACAGTATTGGGCAGCGCCACTCATCCTGTGAGTGACACACACCGCCATAGTGACAGTATTGGGCAGCGCCACTCATCCTGTGAGTGGACACACCGCCATAGTGACAGTATGGGCAGCGCCACTCATCCTGTGAGTGGACACACCGCCATAGTGACAGTATTGGCAGCGCCACTCATCCTGTGAGTGGACACACCGCCATAGTGACAGTATTGGGCAGCGCCACTCATCCTGTGAGTGGACACCGCCATAGTGACAGTATTGGGCAGCGCCACTCATCCTGTGAGTGGACACACCGCCATAGTGACAGTATTGGGCAGCGCCACTCATCCTGTGAGTGGACACACCGCCATAGTGACAGTATTGGGCCGCCACTCATCCTGTGAGTGGACACACCGCCATAGTGACAGTATTGGGCAGCGTCACTCATCCTGTGAGTGGACACACCGATAGTG
>WNGS01005616.1:0-11822 GCA_020271785.1 Procambarus virginalis
GCTCTCTCTACCCTTCTCTTAAGCCTTTTGTTACTAAACTTCGTTCTGCTTTAGTGAAATCTCATTCCTTAAAACTTCGCCTCCGTTTCCTTCGAAAATGCCTCAGTGAACAAGTGCTTCCCCGTTCATTATTACCCAACAGCGTTTTTAAATTATCAGATAGACCGTTTGATGAGATTCCCCGCATAGTGCTTAAGAAAAATATCGAGTTACTTAAACTACAAGTACGTGAATGTTTTAAAGTGGTGGATAATGTAAGTATGCCTTTCTCAAGCCATTCCCTGAATGGAACCGCTGTTTGATGGATTATTGTTACACTTCTGACATCTACTACAGAAAGGTGAGTACTAAACTGGATTTAAAATTGAAGAGACTTATTCAACAAAGTAACTGGAGTAAACACTCCAAACGTGATTTTGTCATCAACCTCTCGGATAGACAACTTGATAACAACACGATTACTGCATTAGGATATGGCCTGAGCTTTGCCACGTCTAACGGGACAGTTAATTTTGTAGATATTGCCAAAGGTTTCTGTAATCTCGAAAAGTATAGTGATGTCTCAGTTGAAGATATTATGTGTGCAAAGGTATGATGTATGGTGTTTTACTTAACAATTCTGTACCTAATTGTTCAAGTCGATTTATTCATGCGTTGAAAAATCTCAAAAAAGATAATTCATTACATATTACCAAGGCTGATAAGTCAAATGCAGTAGTTATTATGAATAAGGATGACTATGTTCGAGAAATGAAGTTACTTTTGGAAGATAGGGATACTTACCTATTGGTTAACAGAGATCCTACTGAAAAAGTGATCGCACATTTTAACAAAACTCTCAAAACTTTGTGCAAAGGCGATAAAGAGTTGATTTCTAGGCTAACAAGTCGATCTCCCTCTCTACCTTATATGTATGGTCTTATAAAAACCCATAAACCTCATAATCCAGTTAGACCGATTATTAGTTCAGTTGGTTCGGCGGCTTATAAACTTTCTAAGTGGTTGGTTAAAGTTTTGTCCCTTATCGTTGGTACTATTTCTAACTCGCACTTAACTAACAATTTAGACTTAATTAATAAGCTATCTACACTAAATTTGAATTTTGATTTTAAACTAGTAAGTTTTGATGTGACTGCTTTATTCACTAAAGTACCTGTTGATGATTTGTTAAAATACCTACGTGAGGAACTGCCTAAATATAATTTGAGTTTGCAGACCAATAATGTGTTGGAACTTATCAAATTATGTATAAAAGACAATTATTTCAGTTTCAATGGAAAATTTTTCAAACAAACATTTGGAATGGCTATGGGTAATCCCCTTTCCCCAGTTTTGAGCAATTTGTATATGGAGTTCTTCGAAACAAAGATCTTATCCAGGATTATCCCCTCTAATGTAGTCTGGTTTAGGTATGTCGACGATATTTTGTGCTTATGGCCGAGTGACCAAGACCAAATTGTTTTTCTTAATGAACTTAATTCTTTGGTACTTTCAATAAAATTCACATGTGAAAATGAGGAGAATGGTACTCTTCCATTTTTGGACATTATGATTCATAGAGTCAATAGAAGGTTCAAATTTAATGTGTATAGAAAACCTACCAACGTGGGGTCGTTTGTTCATTATTATTCGAATCATCATAGTAAAGTTAAACAGGCAGTATTTTCAGGAATGTTTCTTCGAGCTTTGAGGGTATGCAGCCCTGAGTTTTTTGATGAAGAGATAGCTAAAATATATGAAATTGGAAAGAGTTTACAGTACCCTAAGATGTTTTTGGATTGTTTGTTTGGGAAAACTAAATGTACGTTTTATAATAATGTCTCCAAAACGAAACCAGAAAATGGAAACTCATTGGTGGTACCTTTTGCGATGGGATTTGAGAAACTTTGCCCAGTTTTTAAAAACCTTAATATCATTTTGGTGTTCACTAATAATACGATCAAGTCTAATTTAATAAAAAAAACTTCCCTGGTACAGCAGGTTGTGTGTATTCGATTCCTTGTAATGATTGTGAGTCTGTGTACCTTGGACAAACAGGAAAATCCTTACAATTACGTATGTCCCAACATGCTTATAGTATAAGAACTGCCCAAACGTCTAATGCTTTGTATCTACATACAAGTTTGTGTGATCACACTATTAATTGGGATGGGGCAAAAACCATTGCCAATTGCAATAGCTTTGTGGAACGGAATTTAATTGAGTCTGCGCTAATTAGTCAATGTCCAAATCTTCTCAATGTTAGTACTGGTATGTACAAACTTGATCCAGTTTTAAGTTACAATATTACACAACAGTTTAAGAAAAAACTTTGATAAGGGAGGCATACAATGTCTCATTACAATTTTATATTCAATTATTGTGTGTTCATGAGGCTTTTCCTTAATCTTCTTCCTTATTCTCTGACCGCTTAATCCTCTTTGATCTCTCCTGTTTCTGGTAATCCTTTCCCCATAGATGGGTTGGTCAGGTCCATGTGCTGACCTGTACCCTCTCCTTACTTCCTTCAGTCAGTCTGATGTTGACAACGACTTTCGCGAGTCGAAACGTTCATCTCTCGTCTCCATTTCTTTGTGTTTTTTCTGCATATATATATATATATATATATATATATATATATATATATATATATATATATATATATATATATATATATATATATATATATATATATATATATATATATATATATATATATATATATTAGGGGTACCACCTCTGGTGCAATTTGCAGGGACCCACATCCTCGAAGAAGAAAACAAAGAGCATTCAGAGAAGATCTTGTGGATTCTCACTGAATACTTAATTCATTTCTTCTCCTACCACCCCTATTATTTTTTTGCATGTTTTGTTTTATTTTATTGCAATGCTACAGTTTACAGAGAACACACACACTCACACACAAATATATAACAATTAAACAATCAGCGTTCGAAGACCTCGTCCAGCTCCTCGGAGGTTGGGTGCGTACCCAGGATACAGCACGCATTTTCCCTCTGTACTGCGACACTGAGGCGCTGGAATAGGAAACTGGCTGCTCGTGGGTCTCTAGTTTTCCCAATGAGTTCCTCACCAACCTCCTTTAAAAACTTGAGTGCACATTTACCCCAGGCGCCCAGAGTCTCTGAGCCTATCGGCACGAACCTGTAACAACGTTCTAGGTCTCTGTACTTGTGGATTTTCTGGGTCTCCCTGAAGGTGGCTGCCCCACCTCCCTCCGCTGAACTGTAATGTAAATAGGTATCAGCCAATGTAGATGCACAGGTGTAATCCCATACGACCTGTTTACCTTCCCTCCATGGCTGCAGGGTGACTCCATCTGGGCGTTTTTGGCTGTTGTCAGGTCTGCACAGCTGGGGTTCCCTTTGTGCTGGACACCCAGCTGTAGCCAAACTTCTCTTGATGATGTCATTGACTGCCTCGTGTCTGGCAATCTTTCCCTGTGTCTTACGACAGATGAGACCATGGCTGCCGTATTGGTCTGCCCGTGCCTGGCCGCAAATACACCGGTGCTCGGTGGAGATAGGGGCGGCAAGGCGCAGAGCAACACCAATACTTAGGGCCCGATGATCCAGGCGGGTGCCCAAGGCGGAATTAGGGACTGCCAACAGGAAGTCCCCAGCATGGGGGGCTTGCACAGCTAGGAGACGCGCTCTGTCCTTCTGAGAAGCTACGTCCAGCAATGCTTTGGCGATGTTCTCCACTATGGGGCTATCCCATTTGGCCTGTTTACCGTCGTTTGGACAAGTTGGTCGGGTGTGTGAATTGGCGAGTGTGTCCCACCGACCAGCTCCTTCCACAAATTTGGGATCACGAATCCCAATGGAGTTCCTTAGGTATTCTGGTAGTATTTCCTTCACTAATTCACTCGTAGCACTGGTCGAGGATAAGAATGCCGGCAATGCTAACTGTGTCGCCTTGCGAATACCTATACCCCCGAGTCTAACTGGGAGCGTTGCTTGGTCCCACTGGTCATCTTGCAGGGAGAGGTTTAACACTTTCATAGTTATTGTCTTTAGGAGTGAATCGTATTCCGTTAATTTTGGGCTGTCAAAAGAAGGAGCACACCTGAGGAAATAGGTAAGTCTGGGCAAGGCCAGGCACCTTGTAAGAAGGTACAAAGCATCGTGAGCATCCAAAGCCCCTATTCGCGCCTCCATCCTCCTCAGGTCTTTAAGCTTTTCTTCGAGGACTACCTCAATGGCGTTCGAGCCCAGTGGTGCCCCTAGCAGCACACTGTCGGTGGGAGCGGTCACTTGGGCTCCTGGCAATAAGATTTGTACTGCATCTATGATTGGTTGGTTGGACGAGATGATTTCACACTTTGATGGATTTAGTGTAAGGCCTATATATACATATATATATATATATATATATATATATATATATATATATATATATATATATATATATATATATATATATATATATAATATATAATATATATATATATATATATATATATATATATATATATATATATATATATGTATATATATATTTATATATATGGTTTGATTATATACCCGCACTGGGTCAGGTGATAAGACAATAAAGGTGAAAACATAGGGGATACATAGGGGATAAATGGGGTGAAACATATGAACATAAGAATAGAGGTAACCGCAGAAGGCCTATCGGCCCATACGAGGCAGCTGGCATCTGCATACAAAGATTAATCCAGTGTAATTGGCCTGTTATGTTGAACATTGTCTTCTGTGTTGGCATTGTTATGTTCTGGTCTTGTCCTTACTCTCATTGTGGGAAGAGTAAATAGTTCCGTGATTTGGGTGTTCATGGTAGGTTGTTTTGTTCTTATGTGAATTGCTTCAAGAATTTGTAATCTTCTTGCATCTTGGGTTCTGTCTATTATGCATGTATTCTTGTTCAACATTTCTCTTGTTAGGGTTGAAATGTTGAACAAGAATAAGAACCCTAACAAGAGAAATGTTGAACAAGAATACATGCATAATAGACAGAACCCAAGATGCAAGAAGATTACAAATTCTTGAAGCAATTCACATAAGAACAGAACAACCTACCATGAACACCCAAATCACGGAACTATTTACTCTTCCCACAATGAGAGTAAGGACAAGACCAGAACATAACAATGCCAACACAGAAGACAATGTTCAACATAACAGGCCAATTACACTGGATTAATCTTTGTATGTAGATGCCAGCTGCCTCGTATGGGCCAATAGGCCTTCTGCGGTTACCTCTATTCTTATGTTCATATGTTTCACCCCATTTATCCCCTATGTATCCCCTATGTTTTCACATTTATATATATATATATATATATATATATATATATATATTATATATATATATATATATATATTATATATATATATATATATATATATATGCAATTGATGATCACTAAACACTGATCAATTATATGCGGAAAAACCACAAAGAATTGGAGAAGAGAGATGAACGTTTCGGCTTGTTAAGGCCGTTGTCAACATCAGACTGATGTTGACAACGGCCTTAACAAGCCGAAACGTTCATCTCTCTTCTCCAATTCTTTGTGGTTTTCCGCATATATATATATATATATATATATATATATATATATATATATATATATATAAGCGAACAAGCCTGAATGGTCACCAGGACTATATGCGAATGAAAACTCACACCCCAGAAGTGACTCGAACCCATACTCCCAGGAGCAACGCAACTGGTATGTACAGGGACGCCTTAAACCGCTTGACCATCACGACCGGACATAAGGAAGTGATAGCCTGAGCTATATGAACCACTTCCCCGCCGGCACTTGGATGGTTATCTTGGGAATAGCAATTTATCAAATCACCTCATTTTTTTGGGGCAACGAATTGAAATATTTCGTTAGAATTCTTGGTTTTTGTTTTGAAAACAAGAAATTGGACAACACGTTTATTTCACAGCTGCAAATGTGCAACAAACAGCTATGAATCGACCAGCTACAACAACGTTAACTGCTTTATTCACGTTATGTCAAAATGACGCGTTTGCGAAAACATTGCTGTATTCGGAAGTGCCTACGTATTACACATGGAATGCCAGTAGAAAATTATTTGAACGACATAAACGAGAAGAGCGAGTCGACGGACAACCTGGCATATTCAAACAAACTACGATAGGCAGACTGTACACGATGCATTCCAATCAAGATGAATGCTTCTTCGTTCGCAAGCTGTTGGTAAATGTCCCCAGTCCAACGTCTGTCCAGCAATTGAGATTTATCAGCGGCGTAACATATGCCACATTCCGTAGTGCATGTCAAGCTCTGAATTTATTGGAGAACTACCGACACTGGGATGGATGCATTAATGACACATCCAACACGTCACATCCAAATCAAATTCCCCTTACAGACCCCTTACAGGTACACTCGTTGACAACGGACAGCCGCACAAAAGTGCAAGCAAAATTTCCACTTGTATTATCAATCCGACGGAGAGTAAATTAACATGTATGGTTACTATAGTCCTGAATATTGGACTCTGTGCCAGTTCCCTCCCTCTGGAAGATGTGGGAAATTTTACCCACTATATCTATATTACTATCTAAGAAACGTATTATTTCTATATCATATCTAAATCATATCAAAATCAATATAAAAATCATCTCAGAATCACTACAGATTCTCTATAACCTACATTTGGATTCTACAGGACAATGCCACCTATAATCTCGTACACCATAAGGCCCTATAGTTGCCTACGTGACTAGTTGCATGATTTCTCAAAAATCTAGAAGCTTTCAGAAGAATATCTTCATTAAGAAACTATTGGAACAATCAATCAATTTCCAGTACGGATTAAATCAAATTTATATAAAAAATGGAAATGTTCGTTTGTTCAAAATCGCTAATCTCCGAAAGTTCTTCCCCGATTTTCTTCAAATTTTAACACAACGTTCCATTCACATCCGAGCAGGTTTTTATATACATACTATATTGATGTCACGACTGTGATGGGAAAAAGCATGTTTTTTTTTTTAAAAGCTGTGTTTTTCATGTGTTTTTCAAGTGAGGGGAAATCTTTGAAAACTCTTTACCGAATGCTTTGAAATTTTAACACAACATTGCATTTGAATAAACGATGGTTTTTATGTTTCTACTATATACATGACTAACTTGTGACAGGAAAAACATGCTTTTTTTGTAAAACAGCGCCTTCTGTAGGACGTAAGAGCAACACACGCTGTAATCTCCGAAAGTTCTTCACCGATTGCTTTGAAATTTTGATACAACGTTCCTTTCGAATATGTGTGTGTTTAGCTATACCTACTATTTAGATGCCACAACTGAGACAGGTAAAAACATGCATGCTTTGAAAAACAGCTCCATCTGTTGCACGTAAGAGCAACATACGATTAACAAAATATGTTACGATTCAATTTCAATGTTTCCGATTGCATTGATATATTGAATTTTCATAGATTTTCATTTATTTTCATTTTGATTTACTTATTTTGTGTAACATTTTTATTTTTTTTATTTTTAATTTTACATGCAAAGCATGCAATTTAAATACAATAAAAACAATACAAACAATACAGAATACAAAACAGAACAAAATAAAACAATAGACCACCGGCCAGAAGGGCCGACAGCATAGCACAACAAAACAAACACGATAAACGCATAGAAAAATACAGTATACATCAAGGGAGCCGGTCGGCCGAGCGGACAGCACGCTGGACTTGTGATCCTGTGGTCCTGGGTTCGATCCCAGGCGTCGGCGAGAAACAATGGGCAGAGTTTCTTTCACCCTATGCCCCTGTTACCTAGCAGTAAAATAGGTACCTGTGTGTTAGTCAGCTGTCACGGGCTGCTTCCTGGGGGTGGAGGCCTGGTCGAGGACCGGGCCGCGGGGACACTAAAAAGCCCCGAAATCATCTCAAGATAAGGAAGGCACAAAACATAATACAATGGCAAACTAGCAATCACAGTAACTTCACAAAACAAAACCTTCATAAAACAAAACATACATCAAGAGGCATAACAGGAAACATAACCGGACAAACACAATAAATACCAAACAAAACATAAAGAACAAACACGTACAACAGGTAAAGCAATATGAATACACCAGGTCAAACGCACAGCACAGAAACAATACAGGAATAAAAACACTCACACCAAACCATCCGCCCCGTAACAAACAAAGGGCGAGGCCAAAATAAACAATAATAATAAACAAGCAAAACATGCACCCGCCCCGTAACAAACAAAGAGCGAGGCCAAAATAAACAATAATAATAAACAAGCAAAACACGCACACCAGAAAACAAAACAGGTACAAGTAACAACACACATGCACTGGCCTGAAGGACCGAGAATAAAACACAACATAAAGTACATCAAGAAACTAACAAGACACTTCAGCACAAAACAAATCAATACAAATTTATATAAAGACACTAAATATCGGCCTGAAGGGCCGACAACAAAAACACAACAATGAACAGAAACATAATGAAACACATGAAAAAGAAACAACAATACCAGAAATATAAGAAATACAACAAAACAACGGTTATGAGAACAAACATAACACCAGCCTGAAGGGCGCACAATGGGTAGAACACATTGCAAAACAAACCACAGGTTCAAGCACACAACAAGCACACAGACTACTCAAGTTTCTCATACTTATCCGGCCACTCCGCCACCGGGAATGGAACACAATATGCCTCCCAAAGTAACATGATGTCCTCCGAAACAGGTTCATTTTGAACCGTACGAGGATCAGGCATCGACTCCGGCACACCCACAATAAAACACCGAGCCCGCTGAATCCAGATGGAAGAAGGGCACCACGGAACAGGACGCACGCGTTCAACAATTTCAAACCGCAAAGGATTCTTATCATCATACGCCACTCCGGAGGCCAATATGAGAGGGAGAGGCTCCTTCCCACGAGGACGGGCAATGGGCAGCGCACTGAGAGCCTCCTCGGTGCCTCACAGGGCCCCGCGCCACCCACCGGACGTTGAACCTGCAGGGACCCCCCACGCTTGGCATCCTTCTTCAGCACCAGCTTGACGCCTCGGCTCGCACCAGAACCCTCACCACCCACGTCTGTAGGAGCAACCACCTTCCACTGCAGAGAACCATCTGCTGGAGAAATAACAGGAGGTAAATCAGACGCACAACCATCGTCAACAGCAGACACATGGATGTCAGCAACCACCAGTGACGTAGAGCGCGAAGCACCCGGAACCGCCACATAATCGCCCGAAGCACCACCTGCGTCGAAGTCCTCCACATCAGCCCAAGCAGTAGAAGAACGCCTGGAACACTTGGGCACCGGCCTCACATCCTCATAGCCGGAGGCTGACCCAGAACCACGGGCTTCACAAGCCGTGCGAACCGACGCCCGTCGCAGTACGGCAGCAGCTTCAACCACAGGGGGAACCGGGCCGCACACAACAGGATGCTCCACAGCCCCCCCAGCACTCAGCACAACCGTAACACCAGGCAAGGGCGCAGGCCCCGACGCATCAGCAGGAGACGAGGCAGATGAAGACGACTCGCAGAGACCATCCGGAAGACCCTCGGGAACAACTGGCACAGCGAATTGACCAGCGACAGAAGCCACTGCAACACCCTGAGGAGGGACAGCAACCACCGGGGGCAAGTCGGGTGACGCAGGGGGGGGGGGCCGCATCAGCAGCGAACAGGACCTGCCCCTCCTCATCTCCGGAATCCACGCCCTGATGGAGCCGCGGGAAATCCTCCTCCCGGAACAAGTTGACAGGTGCAGCAGGGGCCTCAGAGCACCCGGCAGCCTGATGTCCTAACTGGCCACATCGGAAACAGGTATGGGGCTGCCGGGCATAATACACCCGAACGTAGTAACCCAGCAGCCGGACAGAAGATGGGATATCCGACCGCAGGCGCATACCTAAGGTACAGATGTTCGTCCGCTTCCCAGCATACTTCCCTGAGGAAAGCGTGTTCACCCGCACACTGATGACAGTACCATACCTCCCGAAGAAGCGCCGGAGAAGGTCTTCAGGGAACTCCAGGGGCGCACCGTGCACACTGACATACGTCAGGGCACCACTGCGGTCCGAGACTGCAACAGAGCCGGCGCCATCCGGCAACAGCAACGAACGCCCTTCGTACCGACGGAGGAAGTCCCGATACTCCTCCTCCCTCACGAACTTGACAATCACTCGGTGAGCCGTAACAAGCTCAACTCCGTAGACAGCCTCCACGGGGACACGAAGCATGTCACACATCACTAACTCAACGGCTGGATAACCAGCCTTACCAGAGAACTCCAGACCCACGGAATTCTGACGCAGAACAGGAGGAAGTTGGAGGCCCCCCATGGCAGTACCGCCACGTCAGCACGCAGCCAGCCAGGCAACAACTCTGGGAGGGCAGCGACGCCCCACCACCTGGCGACCAAACAGCTAACAACCCCAGCAGTCACGGAGGGACACGTCTGCACTCCACGGCTGCTCAGGGTCAACTCTCACCGCTCATTTCGTGGGTATAGCTAATTTGTTTCTAGTTTTCATTGTTTTTATTTCCGTTTTTTAACTGTTCATATTTTTCAGTGCTACGGGTGGTGAAATTGAGCGGTGTCGATTGATCGGCGTTTGAAGTGAAATATTTCGTTAGTATTTTTTGTTTTTGCTTTGAAAACAAGAAATTGGACAACACGTTTATTTCACAGCTGCAAATGTGCAACAAACAGCTATGAAACCACCAGCTACAACAACGTTAACTGCTTTATTCACGTCATGTCAAAATGACGCGTTTGCGAAAACATTGCTGTATTCGGAAGTGCCTACGTATTACACATGGAATGCCAGTAGAAAATCATTTGAACGACGCAAACGAGGAGAGCGAATCGACGGACAACCTGGCATATTCAAACAAACTACCATGCATTCCAATCAAGATGAATGCTTCTTTCTTCGCAAGCTGTTGGTAAATGTCCCGAGTCCAACGTCTGTCCAGCAATTGGGATTTATCAGCAGCGTAACACACGCCACTTTCCGTAGTGCATGTCAAGCTCTGAATTTATTGGAGAACGACCGACACTGGGATGTATGCATTAATGACACGTCCAACACGTCACATTCAAAGCAAACTCGTGCATTGTTTGCAATCATATTGACCACCGGCTCTCCTTTATCTCCAACAGAGTATGGGAGAAACACAAATCTCACATGGCTGAAGAAATTGTCTGACGAATACACAAGGAAAATTTAAATATGAACATGAATTTCACAGCAGAAATCTACAACGAAGCATTGATAATGATTGAAGATTTGTGCTTAGAAATTGCGAACAAAGTTCTCAATCAATTGGGAATGCCATCACCGAATCGATCTACTGCTGCTTCGTTCAATGTAGAATTGTGTCGTGAACAAAATTACTACACGGGTGATATGTTGCCGTATGTGCAATCAAATATTCTTAAGCTAACGCTTGAGCGGAAAGGCATTTACGATCAAATAATTCAAACTGTCAGTAACGGGGTTTGGAGAAATCTTCTAAGATACGCCAGGAGGAACTGTATAACCTTTCTAATTAGATTGATTTTGGCAGCATTTCAGTCCCAAAATGGCATAACCTTAGCTCTTGCATCGTCCGAGACAGCTGCGACATTGCTACCAGGTGGAAGAACTGCTACTTCAGGTTTGAAATTGCCATTGAACATGCAATTCATTAAAACTCCCACGTGCAACATTTCCAAAGCATCCGGCATGGGAAAAGTATTGCAGAAATGTAAACTTATTGTTGGAGATGAATGCACAATGGCCCACAAAAAATCGCTCGAGGCTCCTGATCG
>WNGS01005618.1:0-13055 GCA_020271785.1 Procambarus virginalis
AGGAGTGGTGTGTCTGGTTGGAGCTCTGTGGACAGAGCTGGATTCATTGCGGGAAGAGGTAAGGCAGCTTAAGCAACGACAGGATGAAGCAAAGGAGGAGACCGGCATTAGGGAGACCCCGTCTTGGCATATTGTAAAAGACAGAGGTCTTAAGAAGACCTTGGCAAAAAAGACACCTAATACCATAAAGATTACAAACGCATTTGATGTGTTGGAGGACGAGTGCTGTGGTGAACCTATGGTTCAGCGTGGAGGTAAGGGCATAGCGGCGAGGAACATTGAAGCGCGGGTCCCTCAAAGTGCCCCAGAGAAAAGGGAGGATCGAAGCGAATTTTGGTTGTGGGAGATTCCCAGGTGAGGTATTTGAACAGAACGTTTTGTGCCAGAGATAAAGGGAACAGATTAAGGGTTTGCTATCCTGGAGCTGGTATTGGTGATATTGTTGGAAACATGAAAGATATTATGACGGGAAATGGGAACAAACCCATTATTTGTATTAGTGCAGGGGGTAATGATGTTGGGAGAGTTAGAAGTGAGGAACTAATACAGAAATTCAAGACAGCAATAGAATTAGTTAGGAGCAAGGGAGGAATCCCGATCATATGTGGCATTCTTCCAAGAAAGGGAGTGGGAAATGAATGGATGTCGAGGGCACTTGGTGTCAATTGCAGGCTGGAAAGATATTGCAAATCTAATGCAATATCTTATATAGACAACTGGGAACACTTCTATGGAAGAAATGAAATGTATGCTCGGGATGGGGTGCATCTATCGAGAGCTGGGGTTGTTGCTGTTGCAAACTCGTTGGAAGAAGTGGTTAGAGGTGTTTGTTTGGGTTTAAACTGTTAGTAGATAGAGGTATGGGAATTGATTTGGAGGAAGGATGTAATAAAAGTATGTGTTTGCGGGAAAAGGAATTGGCAAAATGATCAGGGAAAGAGAAGGGCCTCAAAATAACAATTCACTTAGGGTATATTACACAAACAGTAGAAGTCTAAGAAATAAAATTAACGAATTAAATGCTCTTGTCTGCACAGAAAAATAGATATTATTGCACTCACCGAAACGTGGATGAATGTTGATAATAGAGAACTATTAGCTGAATATCAAATAAATGGATTTAAACTATTTCACACAGATAGATATATTAGACGAGGAGGTGGAGTAGCCATATACGTTAGGGACAATTTGAAATGTAGTCTCAAAGAGGGAATCAAAACTGAGCCACACACAGAAACTATTTGGATAGAATTAAACGAAAAAGCAAATAATATTATATTAGGAGTTATATATAGGCCACCAAATTTAGACAGAATGGAAGCAAAGCATCTATGGGATGAAATATCTAGGGCATCTAGATCTAACAGTATTTATGTCATGGGTGACTTTAATTTTAGTGGAATAAACTGGTTGAACAAAACAGGGAATAGTGAAGCAGAAGATTTTCTAGAATTAATTGACGATTGCTTTCTTACGCAACACATTAAGGAACCAACACGGGAAAATAATATTTTAGATTTAGTGTTAACTAACAGGGAAACACAAATTAATGACATCGAAATAGGGAGTGAGCTAGGGAACAGTGATCACAAAGAAATCAGATTTAGCATAGAATGGAATAGACCTGTAGGAGAAAATTCTGTTAAAGTGCCAGATTTTCGAAAAGCTGATTTTAATAGCCTAAGAAATTTTTGGGTCAAATTGATTGGAAAGTCTTGGGTATGGGGTGTGGGCCGGACTTGGAGCGAGACATGAACCCAGTGATAGGTGATGTAAATGGGGATGTCGATGTGGATTCAATATATAACTTATTTAAGAATATTCTAAACAAAGCACAGGAACGTAGTATACCACACAAATTGAATAGATCGAATACTAATGACCCAAAGTGGATAACAAAGAATTTGAAAAACCTTATAGGTAAAAAGAGAGCTTGGTACAAAAGGATTAAAAATGGGGAGGTCACTTTAGAACAGGAATTCGTTCAACTGGTTAAAAATGTTAAAGAGATAAGGAAAGCAAAAAGAAACTATGAAGTTCGTATAGCAGGGCAAGCAAAGACAAATCCTAAAGGTTTTTTCAGTTATATCGAACTAAGACTAGGGAAAGGATAGGCCCATTAAAAACTGAGACAGGTCAAATAACAGATAGTGATGAAGAGATGAGTAGTATTTTTAATAAATATTTTGTATCTGTATTTACTAAAGAGGAACTTAACAATATGCCTTCAACCGAACAAGTCTATGTGGGTAGGAACGAGGACAGGTTGACGAGTTTAGCAGTTACCAGGGAGGATGTTCTTAAACAAATAGAAAAACTCAAACCAAACAAATCCCCAGGGCCGGATGAAGTGTTTGCCAGGGTGCTTAAAGAATGCAAAGGGAGCTTTGTGACCCACTGTCAATCATATTTAATAAATCAATAGAGTCAGGCAGAGTGCCAGAGTTTTGGAAAGTTGCTAATGTGATACCAGTTTTTAAGAAAGGAGATAGATCACTTGCGTCTAACTATCGACCAATTAGCCTAACGTCTATTGTGGGAAAGTTACTCGAATCTATAATAGCAAATAAAATTCGTCTTCATCTTGAAAAACATAAATTAATAATTGAGTCGCAACATGGTTTTATAAATGGCCGTTCATGTTTAACAAATTTGTTATCTTTTTATTCTAGTATAGTTGAGGCAGTTGATAGTGGTAAGGATTGTGATGTTGTGTACCTTGACTTTAGCAAAGCTTTTGATACAGTGCCACATGAAAGACTGATTAAAAAGATAGAGGCTCATGGTATTGGGGGTGCTATATTAAGCTGGATTAGGGCATGGCTATACCAAAGGAAACAGAGAGTTAGTATAAATGGAGTCACGTCAGAGTGGGAAAATGTTGTAAGTGGAGTGCCTCAAGGCTCTGTCCTGGGACCTCTGTTGTTTATAATATATATAAATGATTTAGATTCAGGTTTGAGTAGCAACATTTGCAAATTTGCCGATGATACGAAAATCGGTAGGGAAATTAATTCGGAGGAGGACTCACTATCACTTCAAGTCGATCTAGATAGGGTTTTGAAATGGTCAAAGGACTGGCGGATGCAGTTTAATGCTGATAAATGTAAAGTTCTGAGGCTAGGTAATGATGATAGTGTTACAAGATACGAGCTAAATGGTGTTGAGATTGCGAAGTCGGATTGCGAAAGGTATCTGGGAGTTATAATTAGTAAGAATTTAAAACAAAAGGATCAATGCACGAATGTTCGTAATAAGGCAAATCGGACACTCGGATTTATTAATCGCCGCGTAAGTAACAAGACACCTGATTAAGGTACCATCTGGGATGCTCTCGGACGCAGGTACGAATCCTCGTCACGGCCCTTGTGGATTTGTTCATTTGATGCATCACGCAATTGTGATTTATATGTGTAATAAAACAACTATGCCCAAGATTACCATGAAAGTGCCGTCAGGGAGGTGATTCAAATAGCCTTGTCTATCTCTTTTTGTACGGTCACTTAGTGTCGAATGGTTAAGGCCTCCTTTACACCAGATGCATAGTGGTAGTATGGGTTCGAGTCAATTCTGGGGTGTGTGGAGTTGTCAGTTGAATTTAGGCCTGGGGACCATTCAGACTTGTTCGCATATTACGAACTCTCCGAACAAAAGTCGGAGGACTTAATATATTAGGCCGAGAGGACTTAATATATATAATATTTATATATTTAAAAAGGTACTACGTTCAAGCAGTTAGGTCACACATTTACAGTGCTGCTCCTGCTCTTACATCCCTCAGTGGAAGAAACTGGAAGAGTCTCACAATGATCCTCTCAGAACAATACTGGAATACTGGGTGCACCTAAATGAACGCGTCAGGAGAATCTAAGAATGGAAACCAACTAATCAACCTTAAAAACAGGATAAAACAGAGAATAGTTACCATAACAGCAAAACTTGTTGGAAATATCGCCAGACTCTCGATTAAAGATAGCATACACAGAAATCTTGAATTTAGAACACGTGCATGGACGTATAAGCTTGTCAAGATTCTAGATACAGAGAACTTGAAATGAACAATTAAAAACAAAGGGGAAAGTACTAGTTGAAAAATCAACACTACAAAAAAATTACACTAACAACCAAAGAAACTGAATTGTACTAGAGCATGATTAAGGGGTGTTTAACATTGCAAACAGAATTATTTGCCCTCAATAGGGCTATAAATTGCACAATTGAGAATAATTTACATGAATACACACCGAGTCTTTATTTTCGCTTGAGGGTTTTGTTATCCAGCCAACACAGAGATAATATAAAACTCATTAGAGAAATCCTACATATCGGAAAAGAAGCACCCAATCTAGGCCTCTTCATCACCCAAAATTAGATACCAAGTAACACTGACATAGATGATAATTAAAAGGCAAACTCGCTAGCAAAAAATGCCACTACTCTATAGTTATACTCCAAAGTATAGTGGCAAAAAATGCCACTACTCTACCTGTTGTACTAGTTAACATACCTCCAAGTTTTTTCACAGATTAAGAAGCAAGTCAAGAAAAAGCTCACAACTATCAAACGTCGCCTCGGAGCCAATGTAACGGAAGTAAAATCCACTGTAATATGGTACGAAGAAGCCACCGGATACAATTTCAAGCCAGGGAAAACGATATCAAGACCATATCAACACTTTCGACAGCCTCCTCCATGGGAAGAATCTAATCTAAAGATAATCATTGAAAGATTACCACTTAAAAAATCATCTTGTGATCCGCAGAGGCTCAAGGAAGTAGTAGAACAACATATTGAAACTATCTCTAGACCCACAACGACTCACATCTTCACAGATGGCTCAGTTGATCAAGAAAAAGGTTCTGTTCGGGCAGCAGTTTACACTACCAACCATGAAGCTTACTGGAGCATGAATAGTGGGTGCTCATCATTTCAAACAAAATTATATGCCCTGAAAGAGGCAATAAACTATACAATTGATAATAATTTACATGATGTCATCATTCATACAGACTCTAAATGTTCGCTCCAGGAAGTGTTATCCAGTCAGCACAGAGATAATATACACCTCCTCACAGAAATTCAACATATAGGAAAAGAAGCCCATAATCGAGGGCTTAATCACCCTAAACTGGATACCAAGTCACATTTACATAGATGGTAATGAAAAGGCAGACTTACTTGCAAAAACTGCCACTGCTCTACCTGTTGTACAGGTTCAAATACCTCCAAATTTCTCACAGATAAATGAGCAAATCAAGAAGAAAATATTCTCAACTATCAAAAGTCGCCACAGAGCCACAGTAGCGATAGGAGATCCACTGCGATATGGTACGAAGAAGCCACTGGTTACTCCTTTTTCAAGCCTGACAAAAAGATATCCAGAGACATTGCAGTAGCCATACACAGACTCAGACTGCATGTGCTGCTCGGAGGTAATGAACCCAATAGTTAAAGAGTGTCACATCTGTGAATCTGTAGAAGAGGCGCCACTATTGCACTACTTACTGGAATATGAAGCTACTGCACCCCTGCGCATTAAACTCAACATTAATCCAACGATAGCAGCTGCAATAGATGCACATGCCACCGCGACTACGAAGATTAGAAAAGCTGTTGAGGAATGAGACCCATTAGTGACCATTCTGCATCTACATCCGCCACCAAGATAATGTTAATAAAACAAGATTAAAACCAGTGCACTAAAACAGAAGCGATAAATAAGCAGGGAAAAAGGAGAAATCCCCTCCTCCATTTTAAACTTAGACCCAAATATCACAGAAAAAAAGGTTATCATGTATAACCAAACTTAATTACGGGCTCACCATAGCCCGTGCTACATGGACACTTCGTCCTGAGTATCAAAATCTTTAACAATTACGATATCAGGAGAGATTGCAGTTGAAGTACACAGACTTGGTTACAAGTGCTGCTGGGAGGTAATAAACCCCATAGTTTCAGACCGTCATATATGTGGAACAGATGCAGAGACACCACTATTGCATTACTTACTGGAATGCCCTGCGCATCAAACTTAACATTAATCCAACGAGAACAGCTGCATTTGATTCAAATTCCACGACTACATTGGTTAAGAAAAACAGTGTAAGAATGGGACACAATAGTGGACATTCTGCATCTACATCCGCCACCAAGATAATGTCATTAAAACAAGACTAAAACGAAAAGCGAACAGGAAACACGGGAAATCCTCACCTCCATTTAAAATATTGTCCCAAATATCACAGAAACAAGGTTATTGCGAATAACCGAACTCAATTACGGGTTGACTATAGCCCGTGCTACATGGGCATTTCGTTCTGAGTAGCTATATATAAAACAACTATCGAGATTGGATGTTTATTCAATGTCCTTCTTGGCCGTCCCCATCCCTATCCCCTGGGGATACAATTTGGCAACCTGTCAGAAAAGGTTCAGAGTGAAATATTTGGTTTGTTTCATTTAGATATCTCAATGATCATAATGCATTTTATCCAAACGCATCATATAGTTGTTAACATTGTATAAAGAAAAGAGGAAATAACATAAAAAAGGGATTTAATTAGGCATTTATTTACAGTTCATTTTAGCGAAATAGCAGTACAATATATTATAAAGGTTCAAAAGATAATAATGTAAGTAAACACAATTATACTATGCAAGAGGAAATACACTAATTGCAAACTTTGTGTATACTCCTGATGTATGTTGTCTTCACGTTCCATAACGAAATGTTAGGTTTTTGGTTTCTGGAACTATTAATATTTTTGTTAATTTTAACTTATTATAAGTTGACAAATAAAAGTTGACTAATATAATACGTTATTAGAGACCACCATGGGAGTTCTGCTGTTTGAGAAATATTGGTGCTGTTGAATGATGATTATTCATTCTATGTGAAATAAAACAAACGTTTCAAAAATGCTATAAAACTTTCGAAATATTTCATGAATCCCCACCCTTCTTGTTCTGTAGTTGGAGATAGAACGGTGATTCTGACGGTGATTCCTTGTTTGAGTAATTAAACAATCTCTTAAAATATGTTGTCCATTTCCACCTTTGTTGTTCTGTAGATGGAGGTAATGATGTAGTTGTGTTGCTATGCGATGATGATTTATTTGTCCATTTCTTATAAAAATTGTTTATGAATGATATCACCCTCGATAATAGGGTCGGCGTATAAGGGGGTAATGGGGTAGTTGTGCTGTTTTGCAGCGACAATACTTGGGTCAAAGGAACTCTTGAGTAGTATTTTTCTATTATCAATGGCAAAAGTGTTTTTCCCATGTAGAATATAATTAAAATACCCCCTGTAATGCTCTTTTCTTCTTTTGAGTCCAGATTGTATGTTAAGGCCACAATTCCGTCCTGAGAAACAGTAATATTTTCATTCTTGTTGAAATCTTGTTTCACTAACGCTGGCTACAGTCGCCAAGAAAACGCACAGGACTATCTGAAATCTCATTGTGATTTGTAAATAACAGCAGCAAAATTATGTTCAGTATTGCTGAACATTTACAAAGAGTAGTCAATTCCAGGCCGTGCTAATGTGAGACCACTAAATGATTAATGAGCTACGGTGGCACGGGAATGAATAGCCTGTAAGTGAAGCTGACTGCCGCTGAGCAAGCCTTTTATTTCCGTGCACCTGACCCATGCTTCAATGTTCATCTCCTTAAGCAAATCGATATTTCATATGAAAACAGGTAACATCAGAAGGCCTATTATTTTATGAAAGACACCATATATTTGTATCCACCAGAACTAATGTTTATATATGATTAACAATTCTGTGTTGTGTAGTCAAATCATGTAAAATGGGATTTAAATGAATACCTTGCATGAGAGGACTAAAGTTTAATGTGTCAATCTAATTAACTGAAATGTACCAGTTATAAATTACTTACTGAAAAAAAGCACTTATTCCCCAGAGGACCTTGGGAGATTCTTCGTGTGATTAGCGTAATTTAAACTCTGTATTTACTGATATGGAACCTAATTCTATGACTTCCGCCGAACATATCTATATGAGTGGGGATGAGGACAGTTTCACTAGTTTAACAGTTACCATGATTTTATTAAACAAATAGTGAAACTCAAACCAAGCAAATCCCCAGGGCCTGACGAAGTGTTTGCCATGGTGCTTAAAGAATGCAAAGAGGAGCTGTGCAATTCATTGTTTACCATATTTAACAAAGCATTAGAGTCAGCCAGAATGCCAGTCTTTAAGGTTTCTAATGTGGTACCAATTTTTAAGGAAGGAGATAGAAAACTTGTTTAACTTTCGGCTAATTAGCCTAACGTTTATTGTTGGAAAGTTACTCGAATTGATAAATGCAAATACCATTCGTCCTCATCTTGAAAAACATAAATTAATATATTATCCACAACAAAGTTTTATCAATGTCTGTTCATGTTTAAAAATTTGCTTTCATATCACAACATTTGATAATTTGCTATAATTTAATTCGAGCATAGTTGAGACAGTTGATAGTGGTAAGAAATATGTTTGGGATGTTGTGTACCTTGACTTTAGCAAAGATTTTGATACAGTGCCACATGAAAAACTGACTAAAACGATAGAAGCTCGTGGTATTGGAGAGTTCTATTTTAAGTTGGATTATTGCATGGCTATATTAAAGGAAACACAGAGTAAGAATAAATGGGGTTAAGTCAGAATTTTAAAATGTTGTAAGTGGAGTGTCTCAAGGCGCTGTCCTGAGACCCATGTTATTCATAAAAAATATAAATGATTTAACCCCACGGGAAAACAATATTTTAGATTTATTGTTAACTAACAGGGAAACACAAATTAATGACATCGAAATAGGGAGTGAGCTAGGGAACAGTGATCACAAAGAAATCAGATTTAGCATAGAATGGAATAGACCTGTAGGAGAAAATTCTGTTAAAGTGCCAGATTTTCGAAAAGCTGATTTTAATAGCCTAAGAAACTTTTTGGGTCAAATTGATTGGAAAGTCTTGGGTATAGGGTGTGGGCCGGTCTTGGAGCGTGACATGAACCCAGCGATAGATGATGTAAATGGGGATTTCGATGTGGATTCAATATATAACTTATTTAAGAATATTCTAAACAAAGCACAGGAACGTAGTATACCACACAAATTGAATAGATCGATTACTAATGACCCAAAGTGGATAACAAAGAATTTGAAGAACCTTATAGGTAAAAAGAGAGCTTGGTACAAAAGGATTAAAAATGGGGAGGTAACTTTAGAACAGGAATTCGTACAACTGGTTAAAAATGTTAAAAAAGAGATAAGGAAAGCAAAAAGAAACTATGAAGTTCGCATAGCAGGGCAAGCAAAGACAAATCCTAAAGGGTTTTTCAGTTATATCGAACTAAGACTAGGGAAAGGATAGGTCCATTAAAAACTGAGACAGGTCAAATAACAGATAGTGATGAAGAGATGAGTAGTATTTTTAACAAATATTTTGTATCTGTATTTACTAAAGAGGAACTTAACAATATGCCTTCAGCCGAACAAGTCTATGTGGGTGGGGACGAGGACAGGTTGACGAGTTTAGCAGTTACCAGGGAGGATGTTCTTAAACAAATAGTAAAACTCAAACCAAACAAATCCCCAGGGCCGGATGAAGTGTTTGCCAGGGTGCTGAAAGAATGCAAAGAGGAGCTTTGTGACCCACTGTCAATCATATTTAATAAATCAATAGAGTCAGGCAGAGTGCCAGAGTTTGGAAAGTTGCTAATGTGATACCAGTTTTTAAGAAAGGAGATAGATCACTTGCGTCTAACTATCGACCAATTAGCCTAACGTCTATTGTGGGAAAGTTACTCGAATCTATAATAGCAAATAAAATTCGTCTTCATCTTGAAAAACATAAATTAATAATTGAGTCGCAACATGGTTTTATAAATGGCCGTTCATGTTTAACAAATTTGTTATCTTTTTATTCTAGCATAGTTGAGGCAGTTGATAGTGGTAAGGATTGTGATGTTGTGTACCTTGACTTTAGCAAAGCTTTCGATACAGTGCCACATGAAAGACTGATTAAAAAGATAGAGGCTCATGGTATTGGGGGTGCTATATTAAGCTGGATTAGGGCATGGCTATACCAAAGGAAACAGAGAGTTAGTATAAATGGAGTCAAGTCAGAGTGGGAAAATGTTGTAAGTGGAGTGCCTCAAGGCTCTGTCTTGGGACCTCTGTTGTTTATAATATATATAAATGATTTAGATTCAGGTTTGAGTAGCAACATTTGCAAATTTGCCGATGATACGAAAATCGGTAGGGAAATTAATTCGGAGGAGGACTCACTATCACTTCAAGTTGATCTAGATAGGGTTTTGAAATGGTCAAAGGACTGGCAGATGCAGTTTAATGCTGATAAATGTAAAGTTCTGAGGCTAGGTAATGATGATAGAGTTACAAGATACGAGCTAGATGGTGTTGAGATTGCGAAGTCGGATTGCGAAAGGGATCTGGGAGTTATAATTAGTAAGAATTTAAAACAAAAGGATCAATGCATAAATGTTCGTAATAAGGCAAATCGGACACTCGGATTTATTAATCGCAGCGTAAGTAACAAGACACCTGGTGTGGTTCTCAAGCTATATCTTGCTCTGGTTAGGCCCCATTTAGATTATGCAGTTCAGTTTTGGTCGCCATATTATAGAATGGATATAAATTCACTTGAACGTGTCCAGCGTAGGATGACTAAGTTAATTCCCCAAATTAGAAATCTTTCATATGAAGAAAGATTAACAAAGCTTAATTTGCATTCACTGGAAAGGCGAAGAGTTAGGGGTGACATGATAGAGGTTTACAAGTGGATGAATGGACATAACAAAGGGGATATTAATAGGGTATTGAAAGTATCAACACAGGACAGAACGCGAAACAATGGGTATAAATTGGATAAGTTTAGATTTAGGAAAGACTTGGGTAAATACTGGTTCAGTAACAGGGTTGTTGATTTGTGGAACCAATTGCCGCGTAACATTGTGGAGGTGGGGTCCCTCGATTGTTTAAGCATGGGTTGGACATATATATGAGTGGGATTGGGTGGTTATAAATAGGAGCTGCCTCGTATGGGCCAATAGGCCTTCTGCAGTTACCTTTGTTCTTATGTTCTTATGTTCTTATGATTTAGATTCAGTTTTGAGCAGCAATATTTGCAAATTTGCAACTGATACAAAGTTTGGGAGGGAAATAAGCACGACAAAAGACACATATCAATTCAAGACGATCTAAATAGGGTTTTGAAATGGTCAAAAGATTCGAAGATGCAAATTTAATGCTCACAAATGTAAGATTTTTAAGCGAGGTTGTTGTTGTTGTTAAAGACTCGCTACCTGAAACAAAACGTTCCAGGTAATGATGGTAGAGTTGCGGGATGCGGGCTGGATGGTGTTGAGATTGCGGGGTCGGGTTGCGAAAGGGATCTGGGAGTTGTGATTGGTGGGAGTTTGGAACAAAAGGATCAATGCATAATGTTCGTAGTGGGGCAGATTGGACGCTCGGATTTGTTAATCGCAGCGTGGGTGACAAGACACCTGGTGTGGTTCTCAAGCTGTATCTTGCTCTGGTTGGGCCCCATTTGGATTTTGCAGTTCTGTTTTGGTCGCCATATTATGGAATGGATGTGGGTTCGCTTGAACGTGTCCAGCGTAGGATGACTAGGTGGTTCCCCAAATTAGAAATCTTTCATGTGGGGAGGGATTGACTGAGCTTGGTTTGCATTCACTGGAAAGCCGAAGAGTTGGGGGTGACATGATGGAGGTTTGCAGGTGGATGGGGTTGACGTAACAAAGGGGATATTGGTGGGGTATTGAAGGTATCAACACAGGACAGAGCGCGAACCAATGGGTATAAATTGGATAAGTTTAGATTTAGGAAAGACTTGGGTAATACTGGTTCAGTAACAGGGTTGTTGATTTGTAGAACCAATTGCCGCGTAACATTGTGGGGTGGGGTCCCTCGATTGTTTCAAGCATGGGTTGGACATGTATATGAGTGGGATTGGGTGGTTATAAATAGGAGCTGCCTGGTATGGGCCAATAGGCCTTCTGCAGTTGCCTTGTTCTTATGTAACACGGGTTATAGTGAGATTAGCTAGGAGATTTATTTAGCTAGGAGATTTAGCAGAAGCTAGGTAATGATGACAGAAATACATGATACGAGCTAGATGGTGTTGAGATTTGCGAAGTCGGATTGCGAAAGGGATCTGACAGTAATATAATAAGGATTTAATTCCAAAAAATCAATTAATAGATTTTCGTATAAGGCAAATAAGACACGGAGAATTATTATCGAAGATTTAGTAACAACAAACCTGGTATTGTTCTTCAGATATATTTTGCTCTGGTTAGACACCATTTAGATTATGCAGTTCATATTTAGTCGCCGTACTATAGATTGGATATGAATTCACTTGAACGTAACCAGCGTAGGATGAAAAAGTTATTACCCAAATTAGAAACCTGTCATATGCAGAAAGATTAACAAAGCCAAAATTGCATTCACTGGAAAGGCGATGAGCTAGAAATAACATGATAAATGTTTCAACTAGTTGAATGGATATAACAAAGGGATATTAATTGGGTATTAAATGTATCAGCTAAAGACAGAACACGAAGCAATGGGTATATTAGATAAGTTTAGATTTAGAAACATAAAAACAAAGGTAACTGCAAATGGCCTATTCGCCCATACATACGAACATAAGAACAAGGTAACTGTAGAAGGCCTATTGGCCCATACGAGGCAGCTCTATCTATAACCACCCAATCCCACTCATAAACATGTCCAACCACGATTGAAACAATCGAGGGACCCCATCTCCACCACGTTACGCGGTAATTGGTTCCACAAATCAACAACCCTGTTACCGAAACAGGATTTACCCAAGTCTTTCCTAAATCTAAACTAATCCAATTTATACCCATTGCTTCGTGGTCTGTCTTGTGTGATACTTTTAATACCCTATTAATATCCCCTTGTTATGTCCATTTATCCACTTGTAAACCTCTATCATGTCACCTCTTTGCCTTTCCAGTGAATGCAAGTTAAGCT
>WNGS01005618.1:13080-23476 GCA_020271785.1 Procambarus virginalis
GAAGCAACATTTGCAAATTTCCGATGATACAAAATCGGTGGAGAAATAACACGGAACTCACTACACTTCAAGTTGATTGATAGGGTTTTCAAATGGTCACAAGATTGGCAGATGCAGTGCTAATAAATGTAAAGTTTGAGGTTAGGTAATGAGATAGAGTTCAAGAATAGAGTTAGATGGGCTACATGGTTTGAGATTGCGAAGTCGGATTGCGAAAGGGATCTGGCAGTTATTTAGAAGAATTTAAAACATAGGATCAATGCGTAGTTCGTAATAAGGCAAATAGGACACTGGGATTTATTAATCGAAGGGTTAGTATCAAGACACCTGTGTTGTTCTCAGCTATATCTTGCTCTGTGTTAGGTCCCATTGATTATGCAGTTCGTTTTGGTCCCCATACAATAGAATGGATTAAATTCACTTGAACGTGTCCAGCGTAGGATGACTAAGTTAATTCCCCAATTAGAAATCTCTCATATGAAGAAAGATTAACAAGCCTATTGGCCCAAACGAGGCAGCTCCTATTTATAACCACCCAATCCACTCATAAACATTTCCACCCATGCTTAAACAATCGAGGGACCCCATCTCCACAATGTTACGCGGCAATTGGTTCCACAAATCAGCAACCGTGTTACTGAACCAGTATTTACCCAAGTCTTTCCTAAATCTAAACTTATCCAATTTATACCCATTGTTTCGCGTTCTATCCTGTGTTGATACTTTCATACCCTAAGAACAAAGGCAACTGCAGAAGGCCTATTGGCCCATACGAGGCAGCTCCTATTTATAACCACCCAATCCCACTCATATACATGTCCAACCCATGCTTGAAACAATCGAGGGACCCCACCTCCACAATGTTACGCGGCAATTGGTTCCACAAATCAACAACCCTGTTACTGAACCAGTATTTACCCAAGTCTTTCCTAAATCTAAACTTATCCAATTTATACCCATTGTTTCGCGTTCTGTCCTGTGTTGATACTTTCAATACCCTATTAATATCCCCTTTGTTATGTCCATTCATCCACTTGTAAACCTCTATCATGTCACCCCTAACTCTTCGCCTTTCCAGTGAATGCAAATTAAGCTTTGTTAATCTTTCTTCATATGAAAGATTTCTAATTTGGGGAATTAACTTAGTCATCCTACGCTGGACACGTTCAAGTGAATTTATATCCATTCTATAATATGGCGACCAAAACTGAACTGCATAATGGGGCCTAACCAGAGCAAGATATAGCTTGAGAACCACACCAGGTGTCTTGTTACTTACGCTGCGATTAATAAATCCGAGTGTCCGATTTGCCTTATTACGAACATTCATGCATTGATCCTTTTGTTTTAAATTCTTACTAATTATAACTCCCAGATCCCTTTCGCAATCCGACTTCGCAATCTCAACACCATCTAGCTCGTATCTTGTAACTCTATCATCATTACCTAGCCTCAGAACTTTACATTTATCAGCATTAAACTGCATCTGCCAGTCCTTTGACCATTTCAAAACCCTATCTAGATCAACTTGAAGTGATAGTGAGTCCTCCTCCGAATTAATTTCCCTACCGATTTTCGTATCATCGGCAAATTTGCAAATGTTGCTACTCAAACCTGAATCTAAATCATTTATATATATTATAAACAACAGAGGTCCCAAGACAGAGCCTTGAGGCACTCCACTTACAACATTTTCCCACTCTGACTTGACTCCATTTATACTAACTCTCTGTTTCCTTTGGTATAGCCATGCCCTAATCCAGCTTAATATAGCACCCCCAATACCATGAGCCTCTATCTTTTTAATCAGTCTTTCATGTGGCACTGTATCGAAAGCTTTGCTAAAGTCAAGGTACACAACATCACAATCCTTACCACTATCAACTGCCTCAACTATGCTAGAATAAAAAGATAACAAATTTGTTAAACATGAACGGCCATTTATAAAACCATGTTGCGACTCAATTATTAATTTATGTTTTTCAAGATGAAGACGAATTTTATTTGCTATTATAGATTCGAGTAACTTTCCCACAATAGACGTTAGGCTAATTGGTCGATAGTTAGACGCAAGTGATCTATCTCCTTTCTTAAAAACTGGTATCACATTAGCAACTTTCCAAAACTCTGGCACTCTGCCTGACTCTATTGATTTATTAAATATGATTGACAGTGGGTCACAAAGCTCCTCTTTGCATTCTTTCAGCACTCTGGCAAACACTTCATCCGGCCCTGGGGATTTGTTTGGTTTGAGTTTTACTATTTGTTTAAGAACATCCTCCCTGGTAACTGCTAAACTCGTCAACCTGTCCTCGTCCCCACCCAGATAGACTTGTTCGGCTGAAGGCATATTGTTAAGTTCCTCTTTAGTAAATACAGATACAAAATATTTGTTAAAAATACTACTCATCTCTTCATCACTATCTGTTATTTGACCTGTCTCAGTTTTTAATGGACCTATCCTTTCCCTAGTCTTATTTCGATATAACTGAAAAAACCCTTTAGGATTTGTCTTTGCTTGTCCTGCTATACGAACTTCATAGTTTCTTTTTGCTTTCCTTATCTCTTTTTTAACATTTCTAACTAGTTGTACGAATTCCTGTTCTAAACTTACCTCCCCATTTTTATTCCTTTTGTACCAAGCTCTCTTTTTACCTATAAGGTTCTTCAAATTCTTTGTTATCCACTTTGGGTCATTAGTAATCGATCTATTCAATTTGTGTGGTATACTACGTTCCTGTGCTTTGTTTAAAATATTCTTAAATAAGTTATATATTGAATCCACATCGAAATCCCCATTTACATCACCTATCGCTGGGTTCATGTCTCGCTCCAAGACCGGCCTACACCCCATACCCAAGACTTTCCAATCAATTTGACCCAAAAAATTTCTTAGGCTATTAAAATCAGCTTTTCGAAAATCTGGCACTTTAACAGAATTTTCTCCTACAGGTCTATTCCATTCTATGCTAAATCTGATTTCTTTGTGATCACTGTTCCCTAGCTCACTCCCTATTTCGATATGTAGGCGAAGAGTCACAATAACGTGGCTGAAGTATGTTGACCAGACCACACACTAGAAGTTGAAGGGACGACGACGTTTCGGTCCGTCCTGGATCATTCTCAAGTCGCTTGTGAATGTGCTTGAGAATGGTCCAGGACGGACCGAAGCGTCGTCGTCCCTTCAACTTCTAGTGTGTGGTCTGGTCCCTATTTCGATGTCATTAATTTGTGTTTCCCTGTTAGTTAACACTAAATCTAAAATATTGTTTTCCCGTGTTGGTTCCTTAATGTGTTGCGTAAGAAAGCAATCGTCAATTAATTCTAGAAAATCTTCTGCTTCACTATTCCCTGTTTTGTTCAACCAGTTTATTCCACTAAAATTAAAGGCACCCACCCAAGGAGTCAGTCAGGTGCTGTCACAGTGAGAGGTTGTGTTAGCTGGAGCTCCGAGTGAAGCAATATTATTCAGCAATAATGGAGGGTTTGGTGAAGGAGTTGGTGTGTCTGGTTGGAGCTCTGTGGACAGAGCTGGATTCATTGCGGGAAGAGGTAAGGCAGCTTAAGCAACGACAGGATGAAGCAAAGGAGGAGACCGGCATTAGGGAGACCCCGTCTTGGCATATTGTAAAAGACAGAGGTCTTAAGAAGACCTTGGCAAAAAAGACACCTAATACCATAAAGATTACAAACGCATTTGATGTGTTGGAGGACGAGTGCTGTGGTGAACCTATGGTTCAGCGTGGAGGTAAGGGCATAGCGGCGAGGAACATTGAAGCGCGGGTCCCTCAAAGTGCCCCAAGAGAAAAGGGAGGATCGAAGCGAATTTTGGTTGTGGGAGATTCCCAGGTGAGGTATTTGAACAGAACGTTTTGTGCCAGAGATAAAGGGAACAGATTAAGGGTTTGCTATCCTGGAGCTGGTATTGGTGATATTGTTGGAAACATGAAAGATATTATGACGGGAAATGGGAACAAACGCATTATTTGTATTAGTGCAGGGGGTAATGATGTTGGGAGAGTTAGAAGTGAGGAACTAATACAGAAATTCAAGACCGCAATAGAATTAGTTAGGAGCAAGGGAGGAATCCCGATCATATGTGGCATTCTTCCAAGAAAGGGAGTGGGAAATTAATGGATGTCGAGGGCACTTGGTGTCAATTGCAGGCTGGAAAGATATTGCAAATCTAATGCAATATCTTATATAGACAACTGGGAACACTTCTATGGAAGAAATGAAATGTATGCTCGGGATGGGGTGCATCTATCGAGAGCTGGGGTTGTTGCTGTTGCAAACTCGTTGGAAGAAGTGGTTAGAGGTGTTTGTTTGGGTTTAAACTGTTAGTAGATAGAGGTATGGGAATTGATTTGGAGGAAGGAGGTAATAAAAGTATGTGTTTGCGGGAAAAAGGAATTGGCAAAATGATCAGGGAAAGAGAAGGGCCTCAAAATATTCACTTAGGGTATATTACACAAACAGTAGAAGTCTAAGAAATAAAATTAACGAATTAAATGCTCTTGTCTGCACAGAAAAAATAGATATTATTGCACTCACCGAAACGTGGATGAATGTTGATAATAGAGAACTATTAGCTGAATATCAAATAAATGGATTTAAACTATTTCACACAGATAGATATATTAGACGAGGAGGTGGAGTAGCCATATACGTTAGGGACAATTTGAAATGTAGTCTCAAAGAGGGAATCAAAACTGAGCCACACACAGAAACTATTTGGATAGAATTAAACGAAAAAGCAAATAATATTATATTAGGAGTTATATATAGGCCACCAAATTTAGACAGAATGGAAGCAAAGCATCTATGGGATGAAATATCTAGGGCATCTAGATCTAACAGTATTTATGTCATGGGTGACTTTAATTTTAGTGGAATAAACTGGTTGAACAAAACAGGGAATAGTGAAGCAGAAGATTTTCTAGAATTAATTGACGATTGCTTTCTTACGCAACACATTAAGGAACCAACACGGGAAAATAATATTTTAGATTTAGTGTTAACTAACAGGGAAACACAAATTAATGACATCGAAATAGGGAGTGAGCTAGGGAACAGTGATCACAAAGAAATCAGATTTAGCATAGAATGGAATAGACCTGTAGGAGAAAATTCTGTTAAAGTGCCAGATTTTCGAAAAGCTGATTTTAATAGCCTAAGAAATTTTTTGGGTCAAATTGATTGGAAAGTCTTGGGTATGGGGTGTGGGCCGGACTTGGAGCGAGACATGAACCCAGTGATAGGTGATGTAAATGGGGATGTCGATGTGGATTCAATATATAACTTATTTAAGAATATTCTAAACAAAGCACAGGAACGTAGTATACCACACAAATTGAATAGATCGAATACTAATGACCCAAAGTGGATAACAAAGAATTTGAAAAACCTTATAGGTAAAAAGAGAGCTTGGTACAAAAGGATTAAAAATGGGGAGGTCACTTTAGAACAGGAATTCGTTCAACTGGTTAAAAATGTTAAAGAGATAAGGAAAGCAAAAAGAAACTATGAAGTTCGTATAGCAGGGCAAGCAAAGACAAATCCTAAAGGGTTTTTTCAGTTATATCGAACTAAGACTAGGGAAAGGATAGGCCCATTAAAAACTGAGACAGGTCAAATAACAGATAGTGATGAAGAGATGAGTAGTATTTTTAATAAATATTTTGTATCTGTATTTACTAAAGAGGAACTTAACAATATGCCTTCAACCGAACAAGTCTACGTGGGTAGGAACGAGGACAGGTTGACGAGTTTAGCAGTTACCAGGGAGGATGTTCTTAAACAAATAGAAAAACTCAAACCAAACAAATCCCCAGGGCCGGATGAAGTGTTTGCCAGGTGCTTAAAGAATGCAAAGGGGAGCTTTGTGACCCACTGTCAATCATATTTAATAAATCAATAGAGTCAGGCAGAGTGCCAGAGTTTTGGAAAGTTGCTAATGTGATACCAGTTTTTAAGAAAGGAGATAGATCACTTGCGTCTAACTATCGACCAATTAGCCTAACGTCTATTGTGGGAAAGTTACTCGAATCTATAATAGCAAATAAAATTCGTCTTCATCTTGAAAAACATAAATTAATAATTGAGTCGCAACATGGTTTTATAAATGGCCGTTCATGTTTAACAAATTTGTTATCTTTTTATTCTAGCATAGTTGAGGCAGTTGATAGTGGTAAGGATTGTGATGTTGTGTACCTTGACTTTAGCAAAGCTTTTGATACAGTGCCACATGAAAGACTGATTAAAAAGATAGAGGCTCATGGTATTGGGGGTGCTATATTAAGCTGGATTAGGGCATGGCTATACCAAAGGAAACAGAGAGTTAGTATAAATGGAGTCACGTCAGAGTGGGAAAATGTTGTAAGTGGAGTGCCTCAAGGCTCTGTCCTGGGACCTCTGTTGTTTATAATATATATAAATGATTTAGATTCAGGTTTGAGTAGCAACATATGCAAATTTGCCGATGATACGAAAATCGGTAGGGAAATTAATTCGGAGGAGGACTCTCTATCACTTCAAGTCGATCTAGATAGGGTTTTGAAATGGTCAAAGGACTGGCAGATGCAGTTTAATGCTGATAAATGTAAAGTTCTGAGGCTAGGTAATGATGATAGTGTTACAAGATACGAGCTAAATGGTGTTGAGATTGCGAAGTCGGATTGCGAAAGGTATCTGGGAGTTATAATTAGTAAGAATTTAAAACAAAAGGATCAATGCATGAATGTTCGTAATAAGGCAAATCGGACACTCGGATTTATTAATCGCCGCGTAAGTAACAAGACACCTGATTAAGGTACCATCTGGGATGCTCTCGGACGCAGGTACGAATCCTCGTCACGGCCCTTGTGGATTTGTTCATTTGATGCATCACGCAATTGTGATTTATATGTGTAATAAAACAACTATGCCCAAGATTACCATGAAAGTGCCGTCAGGGAGGTGATTCAAATAGCCTTGTCTATCTCTTTTTGTACGGTCACTTAGTGTCGAATGGTTAAGGCCTCCTGTACACCAGATGCATAGTGGTAGTATGGGTTCGAGTCAATTCTGGGGTGTGTGGAGTTGTCAGTTGAATTTAGGCCTGGGGACCATTCAGACTTGTTCGCATATTACGAACTCTCCGAACAAAAGTCGGAGGACTTAATATATTAGGCCGAGAGGACTTAATATATATAATATTTATATATTTAAAAAGGTACTACGTTCAAGCAGTTAGGTCACACATTTACAGTGCTGCTCCTGCTCTTACATCCCTCAGTGGAAGAAACTGGAAGAGTCTCACAATGATCCTCTCAGAACAATACTGGAATACTGGGTGCACCTAAATGAACGCGTCAGGAGAATCTAAGAATGGAAACCAACTAATCAACCTTAAAAACAGGATAAAACAGAGAATAGTTACCATAACAGCAAAACTTGTTGGAAATATCGCCAGACTCTCGATTAAAGATAGCATACACAGAAATCTTGAATTTAGAACACGTGCATGGACGTATAAGCTTGTCAAGATTCTAGATACAGAGAACTTGAAATGAACAATTAAAAACAAAGGGGAAAGTACTAGTTGAAAAATCAACACTACAAAAAAATTACACTAACAACCAAAGAAACTGAATTGTACTAGAGCATGATTAAGGGGTGTTTAACATTGCAAACAGAATTATTTGCCCTCAATAGGGCTATAAATTGCACAATTGAGAATAATTTACATGAATACACACCGAGTCTTTATTTTCGCTTGAGGGTTTTGTTATCCAGCCAACACAGAGATAATATAAAACTCATTAGAGAAATCCTACATATCGGAAAAGAAGCACCCAATCTAGGCCTCTTCATCACCCAAAATTAGATACCAAGTAACACTGACATAGATGATAATTAAAAGGCAAACTCGCTAGCAAAAAATGCCACTACTCTATAGTTATACTCCAAAGTATAGTGGCAAAAAATGCCACTACTCTACCTGTTGTACTAGTTAACATACCTCCAAGTTTTTTCACAGATTAAGAAGCAAGTCAAGAAAAAGCTCACAACTATCAAACGTCGCCTCGGAGCCAATGTAACGGAAGTAAAATCCACTGTAATATGGTACGAAGAAGCCACCGGATACAATTTCAAGCCAGGGAAAACGATATCAAGACCATATCAACACTTTCGACAGCCTCCTCCATGGGAAGAATCTAATCTAAAGATAATCATTGAAAGATTACCACTTAAAAAATCATCTTGTGATCCGCAGAGGCTCAAGGAAGTAGTAGAACAACATATTGAAACTATCTCTAGACCCACAACGACTCACATCTTCACAGATGGCTCAGTTGATCAAGAAAAAGGTTCTGTTCGGGCAGCAGTTTACACTACCAACCATGAAGCTTACTGGAGCATGAATAGTGGGTGCTCATCATTTCAAACAAAATTATATGCCCTGAAAGAGGCAATAAACTATACAATTGATAATAATTTACATGATGTCATCATTCATACAGACTCTAAATGTTCGCTCCAGGAAGTGTTATCCAGTCAGCACAGAGATAATATACACCTCCTCACAGAAATTCAACATATAGGAAAAGAAGCCCATAATCGAGGGCTTAATCACCCTAAACTGGATACCAAGTCACATTTACATAGATGGTAATGAAAAGGCAGACTTACTTGCAAAAACTGCCACTGCTCTACCTGTTGTACAGGTTCAAATACCTCCAAATTTCTCACAGATAAATGAGCAAATCAAGAAGAAAATATTCTCAACTATCAAAAGTCGCCACAGAGCCACAGTAGCGATAGGAGATCCACTGCGATATGGTACGAAGAAGCCACTGGTTACTCCTTTTTCAAGCCTGACAAAAAGATATCCAGAGACATTGCAGTAGCCATACACAGACTCAGACTGCATGTGCTGCTCGGAGGTAATGAACCCAATAGTTAAAGAGTGTTACATGTCAGAGTGTCACTGTGAATCTGTAGAAGAGGCGCCACTATTGCACTACTTACTGGAATATGAAGCTACTGCACCCCTGCGCATTAAACTCAACATTAATCCAACGATAGCAGCTGCAATAGATGCACATGCCACCGCGACTACGAAGATTAGAAAAGCTGTTGAGGAATGAGACCCATTAGTGACCATTCTGCATCTACATCCGCCACCAAGATAATGTTAATAAAACAAGATTAAAACCAGTGCACTAAAACAGAAGCGATAAATAAGCAGGGAAAAAGGAGAAATCCCCTCCTCCATTTTAAACTTAGACCCAAATATCACAGAAAAAAGGTTATCATGTATAACCAAACTTAATTACGGGCTCACCATAGCCCGTGCTACATGGACACTTCGTCCTGAGTATCAAAATCTTTAACAATTACGATATCAGGAGAGATTGCAGTTGAAGTACACAGACTTCAACAAGGTTACAAGTGCTGCTGGGAGGTAATAAACCCCATAGTTTCAGACCGTCATATATGTGGAACAGATGCAGAGACACCACTATGCATTACTTACTGGAATGCCCTGCGCATCAAACTTAACATTAATCCAACGAGAAACAGCTGCATTTGATTCAAATTCCACGACTACATTGGTTAAGAAAAACAGTGTAAGAATGGGACACAATAGGGGACATTCTGCATCTACATCCGCCACCAAGATAATGTCATTAAAACAAGACTAAAACGAAAAGCGAACAGGAAACACGGGAAATCCTCACCTCCATTTAAAATATTGTCCCAAATATCACAGAAACAAGGTTATTGCGAATAACCGAACTCAATTACGGGTTGACTATAGCCCGTGCTACATGGGCATTTCGTTCTGAGTAGCTATATATAAAACAACTATCGAGATTGGATGTTTATTCAATGTCCTTCTTGGCCGTCCCCATCCCTATCCCCTGGGGATACAATTTGGCAACCTGTCAGAAAAGGTTCAGAGTGAAATATTTGGTTTAGTATCTCAATGACATTAGATATCTCAATGATCATAATGCATTTATCCAAACGCATCATATAGTTGTTAACATTGTATAAAGAAAAGAGGAAATAACATAAAAAAGGGATTTAATTAGGCATTATTTACAGTTCATTTAGCGAAATAGCAGTACAATATATTATAAAGGTTCAAAAGATAATAATGTAAGTAAACACAATTATACTATGCAAGAGGAAATACACTAATTGCAAACTTTGTGTATACTCCTGATGTATGTGTCTTCACGTTCCATAACGAAATGTTAGGTTTTTGGTTTCTGGAACTATTAATATTTTTGTTAATTTTAACTTATTATAAGTTGACAAATAAAAGTTGACTAATATAATACGTTATTAGAGACCACCATGGGAGTTCTGCTGTTTGGAGAATATTGGTGCTGTTGAATGATGA
>WNGS01005618.1:24476-64598 GCA_020271785.1 Procambarus virginalis
CTTCTCATTCGGTGGTTATAATAGGAGTTACCTCGTATGGGCCAATAGGCCTTCTGCAGCTCTTATTACTATTACTATCTCCTCTACTACACCTTACTTTGCTGCTCAGCTCTCTCTTGCCTATTTATTGCCTGTCTCTACTTCCTCATCACGGGTCACCATTTGGTCCGGGAGACATCTCCCGTCACGCAGGGTGCAGTTGCGCCTCCACAGATCTCCAGTATCATCTTTTGATACTGGTAATGGCTCAAAAGGGCCACCACTTACGGGCTATTCATGCCCGTGCCACCTCTTGGATGGCTTAATCTTAATCATCATTCCTCATCACAATCGACTTGAGAATGGTCCAGGACGGACCGAAACGTCGTCGTCCCTTCACCTTCTAGTGTGTGGTCTGGTCAACATACTTTAGCCACGTTATTGTGACTCATCGCCTGCGTACCTGTCTATTGTTTCGTCTATCGTGGACTGGATTTACCCCTGTATCATTCCCCAGTCTTTCCCGGCTGTGTGGTACGCTACCTCCTATTATCTCCCAGCCTCCCAGCCTAAGAATTTTTTTTAAGAAACCTCCCAGCCTAAGAAATTTTTTGGGTCAAATTGATTGGAAAGTCTTGGGTATGGGGTGTAGGCCGGTCTTGGAGCGAGACATGAACCCAGCGATACGTGATGTAAATGGGGATTTCGATGTGGATTCAATATATAACTTATTTAAGAATACTCTAAACAAAGCACAGGAACGTAGTATACCACACAAATTGAATAGATCGATTACTAATGACCCAAAGTGGATAACAAAGAATTTGAAGAACCTTATAGGTAAAAAGAGAGCTTGGTACAAAAGGATTAAAAATGGGGAGGTAACTTTAGAACAGGAATTCGTACAACTGGTTAAAAATGTTAAAAAAGAGATAAGGAAAGCAAAAAGAAACTATGAAGTTCGTATAGCAGGGCAAGCAAAGACAAATCCTAAAGGGTTTTTTCAGTTATATCGAACTAAGACTAGGGAAAGGATAGGTCCATTAAAAACTGAGACAGGTCAAATAACAGATAGTGATGAAGAGATGAGTAGTATTTTTAACAAATATTTTGTATCTGTATTTACTAAAGAGGAACTTAACAATATGCCTTCAGCCGAACAAGTCTATGTGGGTGGGGACGAGGACAGGTTGACGAGTTTAGCAGTTACCAGGGAGGATGTTCTTAAACAAATAGTAAAACTCAAACCAAACAAATCCCCAGGGCCGGATGAAGTGTTTGCCAGGGTGCTGAAAGAATGCAAAGAGGAGCTTTGTGACCCACTGTCAATCATATTTAATAAATCAATAGAGTCAGGCAGAGTGCCAGAGTTTTGGAAAGTTGCTAATGTGATACCAGTTTTTAAGAAAGGAGATAGATCACTTGCGTCTAACTATCGACCAATTAGCCTAACGTCTATTGTGGGAAAGTTACTCGAATCTATAATAGCAAATAAAATTCGTCTTCATCTTGAAAAACATAAATTAATAATTGAGTCGCAACATGGTTTTATAAATGGCCGTTCATGTTTAACAAATTTGTTATCTTTTTATTCTAGCATAGTTGAGGCAGTTGATAGTGGTAAGGATTGTGATGTTGTGTACCTTGACTTTAGCAAAGCTTTCGATACAGTGCCACATGAAAGACTGATTAAAAGATAGAGGCTCATGGTATTGGGGGTGCTATATTAAGCTGGATTAGGGCATGGCTATACCAAAGGAAACAGAGAGTTAGTATAAATGGAGTCAAGTCAGAGTGGGAAAATGTTGTAAGTGGAGTGCCTCAAGGCTCTGTCTTGGGACCTCTGTTGTTTATAATATATATAAATGATTTAGATTCAGGTTTGAGTAGCAACATTTGCAAATTTGCCGATGATACGAAAATCGGTAGGGAAATTAATTCGGAGGAGGACTCACTATCACTTCAAGTTGATCTAGATAGGGTTTTGAAATGGTCAAAGGACTGGCAGATGCAGTTTAATGCTGATAAATGTAAAGTTCTGAGGCTAGGTAATGATGATAGAGTTACAAGATACGAGCTAGATGGTGTTGAGATTGCGAAGTCGGATTGCGAAAGGGATCTGGGAGTTATAATTAGTAAGAATTTAAAACAAAAGGATCAATGCATAAATGTTCGTAATAAGGCAAATCGGACACTCGGATTTATTAATCGCAGCGTAAGTAACAAGACACCTGGTGTGGTTCTCAAGCTATATCTTGCTCTGGTTAGGCCCCATTTAGATTATGCAGTTCAGTTTTGGTCGCCATATTATAGAATGGATATAAATTCACTTGAACGTGTCCAGCGTAGGATGACTAAGTTAATTCCCCAAATTAGAAATCTTTCATATGAAGAAAGATTAACAAAGCTTAATTTGCATTCACTGGAAAGGCGAAGAGTTAGGGGTGACATGATAGAGGTTTACAAGTGGATGAATGGACATAACAAAGGGGATATTAATAGGGTATTGAAAGTATCAACACAGGACAGAACGCGAAACAATGGGTATAAATTGGATAAGTTTAGATTTAGGAAAGACTTGGGTAAATACTGGTTCAGTAACAGGGTTGTTGATTTGTAGAACCAATTGCCGCGTAACATTGTGGAGGTGGGGTCCCTCGATTGTTTCAAGCATGGGTTGGACATGTATATGAGTGGGATTGGGTGTTATAAATAGGAGCTGCCTGGTATGGGCCAATAGGCCTTCTGCAGTTGCCTTTGTTCTTATGTAACACGGGTTATAGTGAGATTTAGCTAGGAGATTATTTAGCTAGGAGATTTAGCAGAAGCTAGGTAATGATGACAGAAATACATGATACGAGCTAGATGGGTTGAGATTTGCGAAGTCGGATTGCGAAAGGGATCTGACAGTAATAATTAATAAGGATTTAAAACCAAAAAATCAATTAATAGATTTTCGTAATAAGGCAAATAAGACACGGAATTATTAATCGAAGATTTAGTAACAACAAACCTGGTATTGTTCTTCAGATATATTTTGCTCTGGTTAGACACCATTTAGATTATGCAGTTCATATTTAGTCGCCGTACTATAGATTGGATATGAATTCACTTGAACGTAACCAGCGTAGGATGAAAAAGTTATTACCCCAATTAGAAACCTGTCATATGCAGAAAGATTAACAAAGCCAAAATTGCATTCACTGGAAAGGCGATGAGCTAGAAATAACATGATAAATGTTTCAACTAGTTGAATGGATATAACAAAGGGATATTAATTGGGTATTAAATGTATCAGCTAAGACAGAACACGAAGCAATGGGTATATATTAGATAAGTTTAGATTTAGAAACATAAAAACAAAGGTAACTGCAAATGGCCTATTCGCCCATACATACGAACATAAGAACAAGGTAACTGTAGAAGGCCTATTGGCCCATACGAGGCAGCTCTATCTATAACCACCCAATCCCACTCATAAACATGTCCAACCCACGATTGAAACAATCGAGGGACCCCATCTCCACCACGTTACGCGGTAATTGGTTCCACAAATCAACAACCCTGTTACCGAAACAGGATTTACCCAAGTCTTTCCTAAATCTAAACTAATCCAATTTATACCCATTGCTTCGTGGTCTGTCTTGTGTTGATACTTTTAATACCCTATTAATATCCCCTTTGTTATGTCCATTTATCCACTTGTAAACCTCTATCATGTCACCTCTTTGCCTTTCCAGTGAATGCAAGTTAAGCTTTGTTAATCTTTCTTCATATGAGAGATTTCTAATTAGGGGAATTAACTTAGTCATCCTACGCTGGACACGTTCAAGTGAATTTATATCCATTCTATTGTATGGGGACCAAAACCGAACTGCATAATCTAAATGGGACCTAACCAGAGCAAGATATAGCTGAAGAACAACACAAGGTGTCTTGATACTAACCCTTCGATTAATAAATCCCAGTGTCCTATTTGCCTTATTACGAACGTACAAGCATTGATCCTATGGTTTTAAATTCTTGCTAACCATAACTGCCAGATCCCTTTCGCAATCCGAATTCGCAATCTCAACACCATGTAGCCCATCTAACACCATCTATATTCTTGCAACTCTATCGTCATTACCTAACCTCAAAACTTTACATTTATTAGCACTGCATCTGCCAATCTTGTGACCATTTGAAAACCCTATCAACTTGAAGTGCTAGTGAGTTCCGTGTTACTTTCTCCACCGATTTTGTATCATCGGTAAATTTGCAAATGTTGCTTCTCAAACCTGAATGTAAATCATTTACATGATTTAGATTCAGGTTTACATATTAATTAATATTCGTTTTCGTTAATGTGGAGTTTTCAGTTGAATATACGCCTAGTTGAATATACATATTTTTGGTAAGGACGCGTGTCTTATTTTCCTCGGCGTCACCCCTTTTATATGAAAGGAACCGTCGGAAATGCATCCGAGGTGCCTAGGGACCATTCAGGCTTGTTCGCATTTGTGTGTTCACGTGGCCCCACAAAAACGAGGTGATTTGATAAAAGAACCATGAACATATCCACAAGGGCCGTGACGAGGACTCAAATTCGTCCGAGAGCATCCCAGTCGCTGCCTTAATCAGGTACGACACGGTTAAAAGGAATTGAAACCGAAGTTCTACTGAACTTACTGGATCCTGCAGCCTCTCCGATGCCAAAATCATGAGATGTATTGTAATGAAGTAAGGGCGAAGAGGGAGAACAGCCTGTTGACATAGCTCGAGTGCATGGGGGGAGTTGTGTAAAACTCTGGTTTGTGCCTCGGAGTGCCTGCAGGAACCAGTAAGTTCAGCAGAACTCCAGTCTCAACTCCTTTTGACCATGTCGAAGCTCAGTCGATTAAGGTACCATCTGGGATGCTCTCGGACGCAGGTACGAATCCTCGTCACGGCCCTTGTGGATTTGTTCATTTGATGCATCTCGCAATTGTGATTTATATGTGTTATAAAAAACCATGCCCAAGATTACCATGAAAGTGCCGTCAGGGAGGTGATTCAAATAGCCTTGTCTATCTCCTCTTTTTGTACGGTCACTGTGTGTCGAATGGTTAAGGCCTCCTGTACACCAGATGCATAGTGGTAGTATGGGTTCGAGTCAATTCTGGGGTGTGTGGAGTTTTCAGTTGAATTTACGCCTGGGAACCATTTAGACTTGTTAGCATATTACGAACTCTCCGAACAAAAGTCGGAGGACTTAATATATATAATATTTATATATTAAAAAGGTACTATGTTCAAGCAGTTAGGTCCACACATTTACAGTGCTGCTCCTGCATCCCTCANGCACAGGACGTAGTATACCACACAAATTGAATAGATCGATTACTAATGACCCAAAGTGGATAACAAAGAATTTGAAGAACCTTATAGGTAAAAAGAGAGCTTGGTACAAAAGGATTAAAAATGGGGAGGTAACTTTAGAACAGGAATTCGTACAACTGGTTAAAATGTTAAAAAAGAGATAAGGAAAGCAAAAAGAAACTATGAAGTTCGCATAGCAGGGCAAGCAAAGACAAATCCTAAAGGGTTTTTCAGTTATATCGAACTAAGACTAGGGAAAGGATAGGTCCATTAAAAACTGAGACAGGTCAAATAACAGATAGTGATGAAGAGATGAGTAGTATTTTTAACAAATATTTTGTATCTGTATTTACTAAAGAGGAACTTAACAATATGCCTTCAGCCGAACAAGTCTATGTGGGTGGGGACGAGGACAGGTTGACGAGTTTAGCAGTTACCAGGGAGGATGTTCTTAAACAAATAGTAAAACTCAACCAAACAAATCCCCAGGGCCGGATGAAGTGTTTGCCAGGGTGCTGAAAGAATGCAAAGAGGAGCTTTGTGACCCACTGTCAATCATATTTAATAAATCAATAGAGTCAGGCAGAGTGCCAGAGTTTTGGAAAGTTGCTAATGTGATACCAGTTTTTAAGAAAGGAGATAGATCACTTGCGTCTAACTATCGACCAATTAGCCTAACGTCTATTGTGGGAAAGTTACTCGAATCTATAATAGCAAATAAAATTCGTCTTCATCTTGAAAAACATAAATTAATAATTGAGTCGCAACATGGTTTTATAAATGGCCGTTCATGTTTAACAAATTTGTTATCTTTTTATTCTAGCATAGTTGAGGCAGTTGATAGTGGTAAGGATTGTGATGTTGTGTACCTTGACTTTAGCAAAGCTTTCGATACAGTGCCACATGAAAGACTGATTAAAAAGATAGAGGCTCATGGTATTGGGGGTGCTATATTAAGCTGGATTAGGGCATGGCTATATCAAAGGAAACAGAGAGTTAGTATAAATGGAGTCAAGTCAGAGTGGGAAAATGTTGTAAGTGGAGTGCCTCAAGGCTCTGTCTTGGGACCTCTGTTGTTTATAATATATATAAATGATTTAGATTCAGGTTTGAGTAGCAACATTTGCAAATTTGCCGATGATACGAAAATCGGTAGGGAAATTAATTCGGAGGAGGACTCACTATCACTTCAAGTTGATCTAGATAGGGTTTGAAATGGTCAAAGGACTGGCAGATGCAGTTTAATGCTGACAAATGTAAAGTTCTGAGGCTAGGTAATGATGATAGAGTTACAAGATACGAGCTAGATGGTGTTGAGATTGCGAAGTCGGATTGCGAAAGGGATCTGGGAGTTATAATTAGTAAGAATTTAAAACAAAAGGATCAATGCATAAATGTTCGTAATAAGGCAAATCGGACACTCGGATTTATTAATCGCAGCGTAAGTAACAAGACACCTGTGTGGTTCTCAAGCTATATCTTGCTCTGGTTAGGCCCCATTTAGATTATGCAGTTCAGTTTTGGTCGCCATATTATAGAATGGATATAAATTCACTTGAACGTGTCCAGCGTAGGATGACTAAGTTAATTCCCCAAATTAGAAATCTTTCATATGAAGAAAGATTAACAAAGCTTAATTTGCATTCACTGGAAAGGCGAAGAGTTAGGGGTGACATGATAGAGGTTTACAAGTGGATGAATGGACATAACAAAGGGATATTAATAGGGTATTGAAAGTATCAACACAGGACAGAACGCGAAACAATGGGTATAAATTGGATAAGTTTAGATTTAGGAAAGACTTGGGTAAATACTGGTTCAGTAACAGGGTTGTTGATTTGTGGAACCAATTGCCGCGTAACATTGTGGAGGTGGGGTCCCTCGATTGTTTCAAGCATGGGTTGGACATATATATGAGTGGGATTGGGGGTTATAAATAGGAGCTGCCTCGTATGGGCCAATAGGCCTCTGCAGTTACCTTTGTTCTTATGTTCTTATGTCTTATGATTTAGATTCAGTTTTGAGCAGCAATATTTGCAAATTTGCAACTGATACAAAGTTTGGGAGGGAAATAAGCACGACAAAAGACACACTATCAATTCAAGACGATCTAAATAGGGTTTTGAAATGGTCAAAAGATTCGAAGATGCAAATTTAATGCTCACAAATGTAAGATTTTTAAGCGAGGTTGTTGTTGTTGTTAAAGACTCGCTACCTGAAACAAAACGTTCCAGGTAATGATGGTAGAGTTGCGGGATGCGGGCTGGATGGTGTTGAGATTGCGGGGTCGGATTGAGAAAGGGATCTGGGAGTTGTGATTGGTGGGAGTTTGGAACAAAAGGATCAATGCATAAATGTTCGTAGTGGGGCAGATTAAACGCTCGGATTTGTTAATCGCAGCGTGGGTGACAAGACACCTGGTGTGGTTCTCAAGCTGTATCTTGCTCTGGTTGGGCCCCATTTGGATTTTGCAGTTCTGTTTTGGTCGCCATATTATGGAATGGATGTGGGTTCGCTTGAACGTGTCCAGCGTAGGATGACTAAGTTGGTTCCCCAAATTAGAAATCTTTCATGTGGGGAGGGATTGACTGAGCTTGGTTTGCATTCACTGGAAAGGCGAAGAGTTGGGGGTGACATGATGGAGGTTTGCAGGTGGATGGGGTTGACGTAACAAAGGGGGATATTGGTGGGGTATTGAAGGTATCAACACAGGACAGAGCGCGAACCAATGGGTATAAATTGGATAAGTTTAGATTTAGGAAAGACTTGGGTAAATACTGGTTCAGTAACAGGGTTGTTGATTTGTAGAACCAATTGCCGCGTAACATTGTGGAGGTGGGGTCCCTCGATTGTTTCAAGCATGGGTTGGACATGTATATGAGTGGGATTGGGTGGTTATGAATAGGAGCTGCCTGGTATGGGCCAATAGGCCTTCTGCAGTTGCCTTTGTTCTTATGTAACACGGGTTATAGTGCCCGTAGAAGCTAGGTAATGATGACAGAAATACATGATACGAGCTAGATGGTGTTGAGATTTGCGAAGTCGGATTGCGAAAGGGATCTGACAGTAATAATTAATAAGGATTTAAAACCAAAAAATCAATTAATAGATTTTCGTAATAAGGCAAATAAGACACGGAGAATTATTAATCGAAGATTTAGTAACAACAAACCTGGTATTGTTCTTCAGATATATTTTGCTCTGGTTAGACACCATTTAGATTATGCAGTTCATATTTAGTCGCCGTACTATAGATTGGATATGAATTCACTTGAACGTAACCAGCGTAGGATGAAAAAGTTATTACCCCAAATTAGAAACCTGTCATATGCAGAAAGATTAACAAAGCCAAAATTGCATTCACTGGAAAGGCGATGAGCTAGAAATGACATGATAAATGTTTCAAGTAGTTGAATAAATATAACAAAGGGATATTAATTGGGTATTAAATGTATCAGCAAAAGACAGAACACGATGCAATGGGTATATATTAGATAAGTTTAGATTTAGAAACATAAAAACAAAGGTAACTGCAAATGGCCTATTCGCCCATACATACGAACATAAGAACAAGGTAACTGTAGAAGGCCTATTGGCCCATACGAGGCAGCTCTATCTATAACCACCCAATCCCACTCATAAACATGTCCAACCCACGATTGAAACAATCGAGGGACCCCATCTCCACCACGTTACGCGGTAATTGGTTCCACAAATCAACAACCCTGTTACCGAAACAGGATTTACCCAAGTCTTTCCTAAATCTAAACTAATCCAATTTATACCCATTGCTTCGTGGTCTGTCTTGTGTTGATACTTTTAATACCCTATTAATATCCCCTTTGTTATGTCCATTCATCCACTTGTAAACCTCTATCATGTCACCTCTTTGCCTTTCCAGTGAATGCAAGTTAAGCTTTGTTAATCTTTCTTCATATGAGAGATTTCTAATTAGGGGAATTAACTTAGTCATCCTACGCTGGACACGTTCAAGTGAATTTATATCCATTCTATTGTATGGGGACCAAAACCGAACTGCATAATCTAAATGGGACCTAACCAGAGCAAGATATAGCTGAAGAACAACACAAGGTGTCTTGATACTAACCCTTCGATTAATAAATCCCAGTGTCCTATTTGCCTTATTACGAACGTACAAGCATTGATCCTATGGTTTTAAATTCTTGCTAACCATAACTGCCAGATCCCTTTCGCAATCCGAATTCGCAATCTCAACACCATGTAGCCCATCTAACACCATCTATATTCTTGCAACTCTATCGTCATTACCTAACCTCAAAACTTTACATTTATTAGCACTGCATCTGCCAATCTTGTGACCATTTGAAAACCCTATCAACTTGAAGTGCTAGTGAGTTCCGTGTTACTTTCTCCACCGATTTTGTATCATCGGTAAATTTGCAAATGTTGCTTCTCAAACCTGAATGTAAATCATTTACATGATTTAGATTCAGGTTTACATATTAATTAATATTCGTTTTCGTTAATGTGGAGTTTTCAGTTGAATATACGCCTAGTTGAATATACATATTTTTGGTAAGGACGCGTGTCTTATTTTCCTCGGCGTCACCCCTTTTATATGAAAGGAACCGTCGGAAATGCATCCGAGGTGCCTAGGGACCATTCAGGCTTGTTCGCATTTGTGTTGTTCACGTGGCCCCACAAAAACGAGGTGATTTGATAAAAGAACCATGAACATATCCACAAGGGCCGTGACGAGGACTCAAATTCGTCCGAGAGCATCCCAGTCGCTGCCTTAATCAGGTACGACACGGTTAAAAGGAATTGAAACCGAAGTTCTACTGAACTTACTGGATCCTGCAGCCTCTCCGATGCCAAAATCATGAGATGTATTGTAATGAAGTAAGGGCGAAGAGGGAGAACAGCCTGTTGACATAGCTCGAGTGCATGGGGGGAGTTGTGTAAAACTCTGGTTTGTGCCTCGGAGTGCCTGCAGGAACCAGTAAGTTCAGCAGAACTCCAGTCTCAACTCCTTTTGACCATGTCGAAGCTCAGTCGATTAAGGTACCATCTGGGATGCTCTCGGACGCAGGTACGAATCCTCGTCACGGCCCTTGTGGATTTGTTCATTTGATGCATCTCGCAATTGTGATTTATATGTGTTATAAAAAACCATGCCCAAGATTACCATGAAAGTGCCGTCAGGGAGGTGATTCAAATAGCCTTGTCTATCTCCTCTTTTTGTACGGTCACTGTGTGTCGAATGGTTAAGGCCTCCTGTACACCAGATGCATAGTGGTAGTATGGGTTCGAGTCAATTCTGGGGTGTGTGGAGTTTTCAGTTGAATTTACGCCTGGGAACCATTTAGACTTGTTAGCATATTACGAACTCTCCGAACAAAAGTCGGAGGACTTAATATATATAATATTTATATATTTAAAAAGGTACTATGTTCAAGCAGTTAGGTCACACATTTACAGTGCTGCTCCTGCATCCCTCAGTGGAAGAAACTGGAAGTCTCACAATGATGCTCTCAGAACAATACTGGGTGCACCTAAATGAACGCATCAGGAGAATCTAAGAATGGAAACCAACTTATCAGCCTTAAAAAAAGAATAAAACAGAGAATAGTTACCATAACAGCAAAACTTGTTGGAAATATCGCCAGACTCTCGATTAAAGATAGCATACACAGAAATCTTGAATTTAGAACACGTGCATGGACGTATAAGCTAGTCAAGATTCTAGATACAGAGAACTTGAAATGAACAATTAAAAACAAAGGGGAAAGTACTAGTTGAAAAATCAGCACTACAAAAAAATTACACTAACAACCAAAGAAACTGAATTGTACTAGAGCATGATTAAGGGGTGTTTAACATTGCAAACAGAATTATTTGCCCTCAAGAAGGCTATAAATTGCACAATTGAGAATAATTTACATGAATACATACCGAGTCTATATTTTCGCTTGAGGCTTTCTTATCCAGCCAACACAGAGATAATATAAAACTCATTAGAGAAATCCTACATATAGGAAAAGAAGCACCCAATCTAGGGCTCTTATTTTCGCTTGAGGCTTTGTTATCCAGCCAACACAGAGATAATATAAAACTCATTAGAGAAATCCTACATATAGGAAAAGAAGCACCCAATCTAGGGCTCTTAATCACCCTAAATTAGATACCAAGTAACACTGACATAGATGATAATTAAAAGGCAAACTCACTAGCAAAAAATGCCACTACTCTACCTGTTGTACCAGTTAACATACCTCCAAGTTTTTCACAGATTAAGGAGCATGTCAAGAAAATGCTCACAACTATCAAACGTCGCCTCGGAGCCAATGTAACGGAAGAAAGATCCACTGTAATGTGGTACGAACATGCCACTGGGTACTATTTCAAGCCTGGGAAAACGATATCAAGACCATATCAACAATTTCGACAGCCTCCTCCATGGGAAGAATCTAATCTAAAGATAATCATTGAAAGATTATCACTTAAAAATCATCTTGTGACCCGCAGAGGCTCAAGGAAGTAGTAGAACAACAAATTGAAACTATCTCTAGACCCACAACGACTCACATCTTCACAGATGGATCAGTTGATCAAGAAAAAGGTTCTGTTGGGGCAGCAGTTTACACTACCAACCATGAAGCTTACTGGAGTATGAATAGTGGGTGCTCATCATTTCAAACAAAATTATATGCCCTGAAGGAGGCAATAAACTATACAATTGAGAATAATTTACATGATGTCATCATTCATACAGACTCTAAATGTTCGCTCCAGGAAGTTTTATCCAGTCAGCACAGAGATAATATACAACTCCTCACAGAAATTCAACATATAGGAAAAGAAGCCCACAATCGAGGGCTTAATCACCCTAAATTGGATACCAAGTCACATTTACATAGATGGTAATGAAAAGGCAGACTCACTTGCAAAAACTGCCACTGCTCTACCTGTTGTACAGGTTCAAATACCTACAAATTTCTCACAGATAAAGGAGCAAATCAAGAAGAAAATATTCTCAACTATCAAAATTCGCCACAGAGCCACAGTTGCGGTAGGAAGATCCACTGCGATATGGTACGAACAAGCCACTGCTTTAAAAAAAAATAGATATTATTGCACTTACCGAAACCTGGATGAATGTTGATAATAGAGATCTATTAGCTGAATATCAAATAAATGGATTTTAACTATTTCACACAGGTAGATACATTAGACGTGGAGTTGGAGTAGCCATATTCGTTAGGGACAATTTGAAATGTAGTCTCAAAGAGGGAATCAAAACTGAGCCACACACAGAAATTATTTGGATAGAATTAAACGAAAAAGCAAATAATATTATAATAGGAGTTATATATAGGCCACCAAATTTAGACAGAACGGAAGCAAAGCATCTATGGGATGAAATATCTAGGGCATCTAGATCTAACAATATTTATGTCATGGGTGACTTTAATTATAATGGAATAAACTGGTTGAACAAAACAGGGAATAATGGAGCAGAAGATTTTCTAGAATTAATTGACGATTGCTTTCCTACGCAACACATTAAGGAACCAACACGGGAAAATAATATTTTAAATTTAGTGTTAACTAACAGGGAAACACAAATTAATGACATCGAAATAGGGAGTGAGCTAGGGAACAGTGATCACAAAGAAATCAGATTTAGCATAGAATGGAATAGACCTGTAGGAGAAAATTCTGTTAAAGTGCCATACTTTCGAAAAGCTGATTTTAACGGCCTAAGAAATTTCGATGACATCATGTAAATGTTGTCATCAATTCATCATCAATGAATGATGACATCATGTAAATTATTCACAATTGCATATTTTATTGCCTCCTTCAGGGCATATAAGAACATAAGAACATAAGAACAAAGGCAACTGCAGAAGGCCTATTGGCCCATACGAGGCAGCTCCTATTTATAACCACCCAATCCCACTCATATACATGTCCAACCCATGCTTGAAACAATCGAGGGACCCCACCTCCACAATGTTACGCGGCAATTGGTTCCACAAATCAACAACCCTGTTACTGAACCAGTATTTACCCAAGTCTTTCCTAAATCTAAACTTATCGAATTTATACCCATTGTTTCGCGTTCTGTCCTGTGTTGATACTTTCAATACCCTATTAATATTCCCTTTGTTATGTCCATTCATCCACTTGTAAACCTCTATCATGTCACCCCTAACTCTTCGCCTTTCCAGTGAATGCAAATTAAGCTTTGTTAATCTTTCTTTATATGAAAGATTTCTAATTTGGGGAATTAACTTAGTCATCCTACGCTGGACACGTTCAAGTGAATTTATATCCATTCTATAATATGGCGACCAAAACTGAACTGCATAATCTAAATGGGGCCTAACCAGAGCAAGATATAGCTTGAGAACCACACCAGGTGTCTTGTTACTTACGCTGCGATTAATAAATCCGAGTGTCCTATTTGCCTTATTACGAACATTTATGCATTGATCCTTTTGTTTTAAATTCGTACTAATTATAACTCCCAGATCCCTTTCGCAATCCGACTTCGCGATCTCAACACCATCTAGCTCGTATCTTGTAACTCTATCATCATTACCTAGCCTCAGAACTTTACATTTATCAGCATTAAACTGCATCTGCCAGTCCTTTGACCATTTCAAAACCCTATCTAGATCAACTTGAAGTGATAGTGGTCTTCCTCCGAATTAATTTCTCTACCGATTTTCGTATCATCGGCAAATTTGCAAATGTTGCTACTCAAACCTGAATCTAAATCATTTATATATATTATAAACAACAGAGGTCTCAGGACAGAGCCTTGAGGCACTCCACTTACAACATTTTCCCACTCTGACTTGACTCCATTTATACTAACTCTCTGTTTCCTTAAACATATATAACTCTGTTTGCAATGTTGAGCACCCACTATTCATGCTCCAGTAAGCCTCTTGGTTGGTAGTGTAAACTGCTGCCCCAGCAGAACCCTTTTCTTGATCAACTGATCCGTCTGTGAAGATGTGAGTCGTTGTGGGTCTAGAGATAGTTTCCATTTGTTGTTCTACTACTTCCTTGTGCCTCTGCGGGTCACATGCTGATATTTTAACTGGTAATCTTTCAATGATTATCTTTATATTCGATTCTTCCCATGGAGGAGGCTGTCGAAAGTGTTGATATGGTCTATCTTCCCCTTTGTTTTTATTGGTCCATTTCAGGGCCATTTTCTCTAAAATTTTGACCACATTATCCATCCATGAGCTTGTTCTATACTGTAGGTTTTTCTGAAATGATCTCTGTATGCTGTCTTTGATTGACAGCCTGGCGGTTGTTCCAGTAAGTTTTCCTATTATGGTGGCTATCCTTTGTTTCATCCTGTTTTCTAATGCTGGTAGTTTTGTTTCCATTCTAAGGTTCTCTCTATGCGTCCATATAGGTGCTCCCAGCATTGTTCTCAGAGCATCATTCTGAGACACTTCCAGTTTCTCCCATTGGTTATCACTGAGGGATGTAAGAGCAGGAGAAGCATAGTCGATGAGTGACCTAACTGCTTGAACGTAGTACATTTTGAGTACTTGTAGAGATGCACCCTCTCTAAGACTGGTCAGAGAGCGCAAAGCTGAGTTTCTGGCTTAACAGCGTTGCCGAAGATATTCAATTTTCTTGACTGAATTTCAACTGGTTGTCTATTATGACTCCTAGGTATTGAAAAGAGGTAACCCACTCGATTTCTTGTCCTTGTATTGCCAGTCTGATGTCTTGAGTTCTCATTTTAACGCCATTGCTTTTGTTTTATTGCTGTTTTTTTTCACTGCTATGCGTTCCGCTTCCCTGCTGATAATATCTAGGCATTTTTGTGCATGGTTCCTTGCACCTTTGCCTTTGATGATGACCACAAAGTCGTCTGCATAGTTAAGAAGTTTGTTTGCTTACAGAAAAGGTGTGGGAACCACAGAATGCCTTACCTCCCTCCTGGATAAAATCAATGACAAACCTGGAATCCTTATTTTTCTAGACCTTGAAAAAGCCTTCGAGTTAGCCAGTGCTCCAGCTACACTGTGCTGCCTTGTGGATAAGGAAATCAAAGGGCAAGCTCTTGCTTTTGCCAAAGGAAGCCTGCTTAACCGAGAAGCTAAAGTCAAATTCCAAGGAAAAACATCGACCTCAAAGAGGCTGTAAAATGGAACTCCACAGGGATGAATTTTATGCCCCTTCCTCTTCAACTGTCTCATGGAACAATTCATGAAGCTCAAGCTACTAAAAGCCAAACTTCTTAGCTGACTGCCGCTGACCAAACCTTTTATTTCCGTGCACCTCAACCATGCTTCAATTCTCATCTCCTTAAGCAAATCGATATTTGCATCCACTTGTAAACCTCTATCATGTCACCCCTAACTCTTTGCCTTTCCAGCGAATGCAACTTAAGCTTAATCTTTCTTCATATGAAAGATTTGTAATTTGGGGAATTAACTTAGTCATCCTACGCTGGACACGTTCAAGTGAATTTATATCCATTCTATAATATGGCGACCAAAACTGAACTGCATAATCTAAATGAGGCCTAACTAGAGCAAGATATAGCTTGAGAACCACACCAGGTGTCTTGTTACTAACGCGGCGATTAATAAATCCGAGTGTCCGATTTGCCTTATTACGAACATTCATGCATTGATCCTTTTGTTTTAAATTCTTACTAATCATAACTCCCAGATCCCTTTCGCAATCCGACTTCGCAATCTCAACACCATCTAGCGCGTATCTTGTAACTCTATCATCGTTACCTAGCCTCAGAACTTAACATTTATCAGCATTAAACTGCACCTGCCAATCCTTTGACCATTTCAAAACACTATCTAGATCAACTTGAAGTGATAGTGAGTCCTCCTCCGAATTAATTTCCCTACCGATTTTCGTATCATCGGCAAATTTGCAAATGTTGCTACTCAAACCTGAATCTAAATCATTTATATATATTATAAAAAAACAGGGGTCCCAAGACAGAGCCTTGAGGCACTCCACTTACAACATTTTTCCCACTCTGACTTGACTCCATTTATACTAACTTCCTTTGCAATAGCCATGCCCTAATCTAGCTTAATATTTAAAGGTTATTGCGAATAACCGAACTCAATTACGGGTTGACTATAGCCCGTGCTACATGGGCATTTCGTTCTGAGTAGCTATATATAAAACAACTATCGAGATTGAATGTTTATTCAATGTCCTTTTTGGCCGTTCTCATCCCTATCCCCTGGGGATACAATTTGGCAACCTGTCAGAAAAGGTCCAGAGTGAAATATTTGGTTTGTTTCATTTAGATATAGCAATGATCATAATGCATTTTATCCAAACGCATCATATAGTTGTTAACATTGTATAAAGAAAAGAGGAAATAACACAAAAAGGGATTTAATTAGGCATTTATTTATAGTTCATTTCAGCGAAATAGCAGAACAATATATTTTAAAGGTTCAAAAGATAATAATATAAGTAAACACAATTATATTATGAAAGTGGAAATACACTAATTGCAAACTTTGTGTATACTGATGTATGTTGTTCTTCACGTTCCATAACGAAATGTTAGGTTTTTGGTTTATGATGATGTTTCTGGAACTATTAATATTTTTGTTATTTTTAACTTATTATAAGTTGACAAATAAAAGTAGACTAATATAATATGTTATTAGAGTCCACCATGGGAGTTCTGCTGTTTGAAAATTATTGGTGCTGTTGAATGATGATTATTCATTCTTTGTGAAATAAAACAAACGTTTCAAAAATGCTATAAATTTTTCGGAAAATTTCATGAATCCCCACCTTTCTTGTTCTGTAGTTGGAGACAACGGTATAGTCGTGTGGCTATTCACTGGGATTTTTGTAACTTCAGCAATAGGGATTTCTGTTGTTTCAGCAATTGGTATTTCTGTTGTTTCAGCAATTGGTATTTCTGTAGTACCAAAAATTGGGGTAGTCGTGAAGTTTTCTGACGGTGATTCCTTGTTTGAGTAGTTAAACAATCTCTTAAAATATGTTATCCATTTCCACCTATGTTGTTCTGTAGATGGATGTAATGATGTAGTTGTGTTGCTTTGCGATGATGATTTATTTGTCCATTTCTTTCAAAAATTGTTTATGAATGATATCATCCACTATAATAGGGTTGGCGTATTTGGGGGTAATGGGGTAGTTGTGCTGTTTTGCAGCGACAATACTTGGGGCAAATGAACTCTTGAGTTGTATTTTTCTATTATCAATGGCAAAAGTGTTTTTACCATAAACAATATAATTAAAATACTCCCTGTAATGCTCTTTTCTTCTTTTGAGTCCAGATTTTATGTCCACAATTCCGTCCTGAGAAACAGTAACATTTTCATTCACGCTAGTGAAATCTTGTTTCACTAACGTTGCTACGGTCGCCAAGAAAATGCACAGGACTATCTGAAATCTCATTGTGATTTGTGAATAACAGCAGCAAAATTATGTTCAGTATTGCTGAACCTTCACAAAGAGAAGTCAATTCCAAGCCGTGCTAATGTGAGACCACTGAATGAATAATGAGCTACGGTGGCACGGGAATGAATAGCCTGTAAGTGAAACTGACTGCAGCTGAGCAAACCTTTTATTTCTGTGCACCTGACCCATGCTTCAATGTTCATCTCCTTAAGCAAATCGATATTTCATATGAAAATAGGTAACATCAGAAGGTCTATTATTTTATGAAAGACACCATATATTTGTATCCACCCGAAATAATGTTTATACATGATTAACAATTCTGTGTTCTGTAGTCAAATCATGTAAAAAATGAATTTAAATGAATACCTTGCATGAGAGGACTAAAGTTTAATGTGTCAATCTAATTAACTGAAATGTATCAGTTAGAAATTTGTTGCTGAAAAATGCCACTTATTCCCCAAAGGACCTTGGGAGATTTTTCGTGTGATTAGCATAATTTAAACTCTGTATTTACTGAAAAGGAACTTAATTCAATGACTTCCGCCGAAAATATCTATATGAGTGGGGATGAGGAGAGTTTCACTAGTTTAACAGTTACCATGGATGATTTTATTAAACAAATAGTGAAACTCAAACCAAGCAAATCCACAGGGCCTGACGAAGTGTTTGCCATGGTGCTTAAAGAATGCAAAGAGGAGCTGTGCAATTCATTATCTACCATATTTAACAAAGCATTAGAGTCAGCCAGAATGCCAGTCTTTAAGGTTTCTAATGTGGTACCAATTTTTAAGCAAGGAGATAGATCACTTGTTTAACTTTCGGCTAATTAGCCTAACGTTTATTGTTGGAAAGTTACTTGAATTGATAAATGCAAATACCATTAGTCCTCATCTTGAAAAACATAAATTAATATATTATCCACAACAAAGTTTTATCAATGTCTGTTCATGTTTAACAAATTTGCTTTCATATCACAACATTTGTTAATTTTCTATCATTTAATTCCAGCATAGTTGAGACAGTTGATAGTGATAAGAAATATGTTTGGAATGTTGTGTACCTTGACTTTAGCAAAGATTTTGATACAGTGCCACATGAAAAAAATGACTAAAACGATAGAGGCTCGTGGTATTGGAGGGTTCTATTTTAAGTTGGATTATTGCATGGCTATATTAAAGTGCAATAGTGGCGCCTCTTCTTCAGATTCAGATGTGACACTCTTTTAACTATTGGGTTCATTTCCTCCGAGCAGCACTTGTAACCAAGTCTGAGTCTGTGTATGGGTACTGCAATGTCTCTGGATATCTTTTTGCCAGTCTTGAAAGTGGAGTAACCAGAGGCTTGTTCGCACCATATCGCAGTAGATCTTCCTACCGCTACTGTGGCTATGTGGCGACTTTTGATAGTTGAGAATATTTTCTTCTTGATTTGCTCCTTTATCTGTGAGATACTTGGAGGTAGTTGAACCTGTACAACAGGTAGAGCAGTGGCAGTTTTTGCAAGTGAGTCTGCCTTTTCATTACCATCTATGTAAATGTGACTTGGTATCCAATTTAGGGTGATTGACAGCCCTCGATTATTGGCTTCTTTTCCTATATGTTGAATTTCTGTGAAGAGTTGTATAATATCTCTGTGCTGACTGGATAACACTGCCAGGAGCGAACATTTAGAGTCTGTATGAATGATGACATCATGTAAATTATTCTCAATTGTATAGTTTATTGCCTCCTTCAGGGCATATAATTTTGTTTGAAATGATGAGCACCCACTATTCATGCTCCAGTAAGCTTCATGGTTGGTAGTGTAAACTGCTGCCCCAACAGAACCTTTTTCTTGATCAACTGATCCATCTGTGAAGATGTGAGTCGTTGTGGTTCTAGAGATAGTTTCCATTTGTTTCTCTATTACTTCCTTGGGCCTCTGCGGGTCACATGATGATTTTTTAATTGGTAATCTCTCAATGATTATCTTTAGATTCGATTCTTCCCATGGGGGAAGGCTGTCGAAAGTGTTGATATGGTCTTGATATCGTTTTCCCAGGCTTGAAATAGTACCCAGTGGCTTGTTCTTACCACATTACAGTGGATCTTTCTTCCGTTACATTGGCTCCGAGGCGACGTTTGATAGTTGTGAGCATTTTCTTGACTTGCTCCTTAATCTGTGAAAAACTTGGAGGTATGTTAACTGGTAAAACATGTAGAGTAGTGGCATGTTTTGCTAGCGAGTTTGCCTTTTATTTATCGTCTATGTCAGTGTTACTTGGTATCTAATTTAGGGTGATTAAGAGCCCTAGATTGGGTGCTTCTTTTCCTATATGTAGGATTTCTCTAATGAGTTATATATTAACTCTGTGTTGGCTGGATAACAAAGCCTCAAGCTAAAATATAGACTTGGTATGTAATCATGTAAATTATTCTCAATTGTGCAAATTATAGCCATCTTGAGGGCAAATAATTCTGTTTGCAATGTTAAACACCCCTTAATCATGCTCTTGTACAAGTCAGTTTCTTTGGTTGTTAGTGTAATTTTTTGTAGTGCTGATTTTTCAACTAGTACTTTCCCCTTTGTTTTTAATTGTTCATTTATAGTTCTTTGTATCTAGAATCTTGACTAGCTTATACGTCCATGCACGTGTTATAAATTGAAGATTTCTGTGTATGCTATCTTTGATTGAGAGTCTGGCGATATTTCCAACAAGTTTTGCTGTTATGGTAACTATTCTCTGTTTTATACTGTTTTTAAGGCTGATAAGTTGGTTTTCATTCTTAGATTCTCCTGACGCGTTCAATTAGGTGCACCCAGTATTGTTCTGAGGGCATCATTGTGAGACTCTTCCAGTTTCTTCCACTGAGGGATGTAAGAGCAGGAGCAGCACTGTAAATGTGTGACCTAACTGCTTGAACGAAGTACATTTTTAAATATATAAATATTATATATATATTTTTTTATGCTTTATTGTGTATTTAAAGGTTACAAAACATACAAGACAAATGCCTAAAGGTTATGTATCTCTTGAAGCTCCTCCACTTCCGGACAGGAACCGAGGACGCAGCAAGCATTTCCCCTCTGGATCGCCACACTGAGGCGCTGAAACAAAAAACTGCAAGCCCTTGGGTCTCTGGTGACGTCGATGAGCTTGGAACCCAATTCCTTGAGAAATCCCAAGGCACTCTTGCCCCAGGGGCCATGTGTCTCAGACGCTATGGGAACAAAGAGGTATTGGCCTGCCAGTCGCCTGTATTTGAGAGATTTTGCTGTTTCCCTGTGGTTGGCCGCCCCACCTGCTTGATCAGCTCCGAAGTGTACGTAGGTGTCAGCCAGGGTGGATACACATGTGTAGTCCCACACCAACTGTCTACCCTCCTTCCATGAGTATATGGTGATGCCATCAGGGCGAAGTGCGGGGAAATCCGGGTTCTGGACCCCTAGGATGCGAGGTTCTCTCTCCGCTGGGCACTTAGCTGAGACGAGGCTTCTCTTGATGATGTCATTGACCTCGTTGTGTCTTGCATGCCAGCCCTTTGTGCTTCCACAATGCAACCCATGCAGTCCGTATTGGTCTGCTTCCACCCTGTTGCAAATACACTTGTATTCAGTGTGAATTGGGGCACCAAGGCGGAGGGCCACTGCTACACGAAGGGATTCTGGATCTAGGCGCGTGCCCATTGCTGACATGGGTACTGCCAGGAGGAAGTCTCCTGCATGGGGGGCACGCACTGCTCTGAGGCGGGCTTTCTCCTTGTCTGATGTTGCGGCGCTGAGCATGGCATCAGCTACTTTTTCCACTAGAGGGTGGTCCCAGCCGGACTGTTTGTGTTGTTTTGTTGGCTCTATAATGGTTGCTGGGGCTGCCAGAACATCCCACTGATTTGAACATTCAGTGAAAGCAGAATCGTGTATTCCTGCTGAATCTCTCAAGGTTCCAGGTAAGATATCTCTGACGAGGTCGTGCGATGCATGGGAGGAGGAAAGGAAGGCTGGCAGAGCAATTTGGGAGGCTGTGCGGACACCAAGGCCGCCAAGTCTTACAGGAAGGGTTGCTTGCTCCCACTGAGAGTCGTCCAATGGCAGGTTCAGGACTTTCACCAGCATGGACCTCAGAAGGGTGTCATACACATTTAACTTAGGGCTGCTGTAGGATGGAGAACATCTCAGAAAGTAGGTCAACTTAGGGAGAGACAGGCATCTTGTGAGGAGAAAGAGAGCATCATGGGCTTCAATCTTGTCAATCCTGTCCAGCATTCTCTTTAGATCAGTGATTTTTGCAGCCAGGACCTCCTCGATTGCTCGTGGGCCAATGGGGGCACCCAGGAGAGTGCAGTCCGGTGGCTCGACAATGAGAATGTCTGGAAGAACATTTTGTATTTGCCCAGTGATGTCTGGGTTGCGGGAAATTATTTCACACTTGGATGCATTGAGAATGAGGCCTAAGGCTGCTCCCTGCTCCTGGATTTTCCTTATATCCTCCAAAATGGTTTCTGGGGTTCCAGCGAGAGTGCCATCATCCAGGTACCAGATGTTTAGCTCGCTTGTCAGACTATCAGTGACCTCTTTGATAGCTAGGCAGAAAAGGAGGGGTGCTAAGGGGTCACCTTGTTGGACACCTTCACAGGAGTTTATTTTATGCTCCATAAAAAGGAGCTTAGAGTCCCCACTGTAGCACGATCGGATGAACGGGTAAAGGGGACGGAAATGGTTGTGTACAGCCCTGAGGACAGCGTCTCGTCTGACTTGATTGAAAGCATTTTTGAAGTCAAGCTTCACTAGTGCCTTCTGGTCCGAGAGATCAGCAATGTAAGCCCGCGCTGCGTGTGCTGCAGCTTCACAACCTAGGGGAATCCCAAACCCGAGCTGGTGAGGTTTCAGCAAGGTGGCTGCTTCCTGGCTGATAGATCTCACTGCAGCCTTAGCTACGAGGCGTCGGAGGGTGTTGCCAACGGCAATGGGCCTGATACCCCTATCCTTCTTCTTTAGAGCACAGAGTGCTGCTCCATAAAAGACAGGCCTGATATCCTCAGGGATGCCGCCAGCCAAACACATGTTGGAGAATCTGGTAAGCTCCACTAGAAGGTCCTTTGCAGCATCTCCAAGCACCGGGTTCAGCATTTGTTTGATGTGCTGGGGTCTTAGACCTGTAAAAATATTATATATATATTAAGTCCTCTCGACCTAATATATTAAGTCCTCCGACTTTTGTTCGGAGAGTTCGTAATATGCGAACAAATCTGAATGGTCCCCAGGCGTAAATTCAACTGAAAACTCCACACCCCAGAATTGACTCGAACCCATTCTACCAGGGACACTATGCATCTGGTGTACAGGAGGCCTTAACCATTCGACACTCAGTGACCGTACAAAAAGAGGAGATAGCCGAGGCTATTTGAACCACCTCCCCGACGGCACTTTCATGGTAATCTTGGGCATGGTTGTTTTATTACACACATAAATCACAATTCCGTGATGCATCAAATGAACAAATCCACAAGGGATTTGGATTGGTTTAGATTTAAGAAATATTTGGGTAAATACACGTTCGGTACAGGTTGTTGATTTAGGAACCAATTACCGCGTAACGTGGTGGAGGTGGGGTACATGTAATCACCCAATCCGAATTATATGTATATTATTATATATTATTTCAATCCGACTTATATTTATATAAGTCGGATTGGAGCTATAGATAGGAGCTGCCTCTTATGGAACAATAGGTCTTCTGCAGTTGCCTTTGTTCTTATGATAGAGTTACAAGATATCAGCTGGATGGTGTTGTGATTGCGAAGTCGGATTGCAAAAGGGATCTTGGAGTTATGATTAGTAAGAATTTAAAACCAAAGCATAAAAAATTATGGAGTCCTGTTTTGGTCGCTGTAGTATAGAATGGATATAAATTCACCTGAACGTGGGTGCCCACACACTCTACGGGGGAGACATCTCCCGCCAACTCATCACAAGAATCAGTGTGGTCACAATGCGACCCAAACGTCTTAAGGTCAGAGCGACTCCACTTGACGGTCATGCTATCGGGAGAAGCATTACTTTAAAGGTCCTGAAGGACGTTAGTGGCCTCGAACCCGCTGACAATAGTAAAAAAGATGAAGATATCGTGCTCTTCTTTTCATGTGAAGAGGAGCTAGAAAAACTCCTGACTATCGATGCCATTCTTCGCAAAGAGCACCACCTACATCCTCACTTCCCACGTCAGTTCCTGGCCGGAAGTTTTTAACAGCAGAACCAGCCAGTTGATCGCTGAGTGACCTCAACATCATATCATGGTCAATATCGAGGACGAAAATCCAAACCTGTCGGTATTCAACCTAGAGTTCTGCAACACCGACAAAACATCAATGAAGATTACGTTCACCACCATAGCTGCGGCCACCCAGACTGCCACACAAGGATTCTACTGCTTCGGCCTAAAAATACCACCCCACCAAATAAACAAGGAACGATACCATGAGATCCAGCAGTGCTTTAAGTGCTACGAGCTCTCCCACCCGACCAACAAAGGTCAGCACCCTGTCCAGAGGTGCAGCCTGTGCGCACTGGACCATCACTGCTCAATATGCAAGGAAACAGTCCATCGCTGCTTGCTCTGTGATGGCAATCACCCCGCAATTTCCTACCGCTGCCCCCGAAGACAGGAAAGCATCAAGGCCCAGGTTGAAGCCAAGAGAAACAACCCTCCTACCTCCTCGACCAGAGCCCCAAGCGTTCAACCCATCACCTTAGATCTCACTATTCGACCAGAAGACTTTCCGGTCTTACCAACATGTGGCTCCTCCCAGCAGGCGACACAACCTTCTCATTGGGGACCCAAGGTCCCACAGGCTCCTTCACAGCCCCCTGCATCACGTGCAGGCATTATCCCTGGTCTTCTTAAACTTGCAGAAAGGCTTGCAGGATGGCTATGTATAATGCTTGAACGCATTATACAAAGACAATAACCTTGCCCCGATCATAGCCACTAGCGTAAATCTCACTGCCTCCTCTATCACTCCGGAGACTACCACCAGGACGACCGTGCGGTCAACATCAACACCGACTCCAGAACCGCCCATGCCCCGGGCGACACAAACAGAGGTAATTCCTTCTCCAGCTCCCAACACTCCTACAATCACAGTCTCAGCAGCCGCGCTAGCAGACATGCTGTCTACAAACGATAACAGCACCACCAGCGCTCCTGAAATAGCTACAACCACCAATCAACGAAACGTAAGCCTACTAAGGCTGCGAGGCGAAAGACAAAAACACTCACTACGGAGGTTACGGACTCCTCAGACGAGGAAATCATAGTAGGAGCTCCACCGCCGCATCACAAATACGACACATACACGGTTCAAGATACAAAGGCCTTCTTTGGCCTCCGTGGCCTCCTCATGGAGGCCACGTCACCAAACTCCAACGACAGCACTGCTCAGCCAAAGTCGCAGGCAAAGAAAAAACGGAAAACTTAGTTGTTGTTGTTGTTGTTAAAGATTTAGCTATTCAGGACTAAGTGTCCATGTAGCACGAGCTATGGTGAGCCCGTAATTGAGTTTGGTTATACATGATAACCTTTTTCCTGTGATATTTGGGTCTAAGTTTAAAATGGAGGAGGGGATTTCTCTTTTTTTCCTGTTTGTTTATCGCTTCTGTTTTAGTGTACTGGTTTTAATCCTGTTTTATTAACATTATCTTGGTGGTGGATGTAGATGCAGAATGCTCACTAATGAGTCCCATTCCTCTAATCAGAAAGGAGAATCAATAATCAAAGAAGTACTGATTAGAAAAGAGATTAGTTTCTCGGCTTTTCTAATCAGTGTAGTCGCGGTGGAATGTGCATCTAATGCAGCTGCTGTCGTTGGATTAATGTTCAGTTTTATGCGCAAGGGTTCAGTAGCTTCACATTCCAGTAAGTAGTGCAACAGTGGCGCCTCTGCTTCAGTTTCACATATGTGACACTCTTTAACTATTGGGTTCATTACCTCCCAGCAGCACTTGTAACCAAGCCTGAGTCTGTGTATGGTTACTGCAATGTCTCTGGATATCTTTTTGCCAGGCATAAAAGAGGAGTAACCAGTGGCTTGTTCGTACCATATCGCAGTGGATCTTCCTTCCGCTACTTTGGCTCTGTGGCGACCTTTGATAGTTGAGAATATTTTCTGCTTGATTTGCTCCTTTATCTGTGAGAAACTTGGAGGTATTTGAACCTGTACAACAGGTAGAGCAGAGGCAGTTTTTGCTAGTGAGTCTGCCTTTTCATTACCATCTATGCCAATGTGACTTGATATCCAATTTAGGGTGATTGACAACCCTCGATTATGGGCTTCTTTTCCTATATGTTGAATATCTGTGAGGAGTTGTATATTATCTCTGTGCTGACTGGATAACAATGCCTGGAGCGAAGATTTAGAGTCGGTATGAATGATGACATCATGTAAATTATTCTCAATTGTATATTTTATTGCCTCCTTCAGGGCATATAACTCTGTTTACATTGTTGAGCACCCACTATTCATGCTCCAGTAAGCCTCATGGTTGGTAGTGTAAACTGCTGCCCCAGCAGAACCTTTTTCTTGATCAACTGATCCGTCTGTGAAGATGTGAGTCGTTGTGGGTCTAGAGATAGTTTCCATTTGTTGTTCTACTACTTCCTTGTGCCTCTGCGGGTCACATGCTGATATTTTAACTGGTAATCTTTCAATGATTATCTTTATATTCGATTCTTCCCATGGAGGAGGCTGTCGAAAGTGTTGATATGGTCTATCTTCCCCTTTGTTTTTAATGGTCCATTTCAGGTCCATTTTCTCTAACATTTTGACCACATTATCCATCCATGAGCTTGTTCTATATTCTAGGTTTTTCTGAAATTATCTCTGTATGCTGTCTTTGATTAACAGCCTGGCGGTTGTTCCAGTAAGTTTTCCTATTATGGTGGCTATCCTTTGTTTCATCCTGTTTTCTAATGCTGGTAGTTTTGTTTCCATTCCAAGGTTCTCCCTATGCGTCCATATAGGTGCCCCCAGCATTGTTCTCAGAGCATCATTTTGAGACACTTCCAGTTTCTCCCATTGGTTATCACTGAGGGATGTAAAAGCAGGAGCAGCATAGTCGATGAGTGACCTAACTGCTTGAACGTTGTACATTTTGAGTACTGGTAGAGATGCACCCTCTCTAAGACTGGTCAGGGAGCGCAAAGCTGAGTTTCTGGCTTTACAGCGTTGCCGAAGATATTCAATTTCTTGAGTGAATTTCAACTGGTTGTCTATTATGACTCCTAGGTATTGAAAAGAGGTAACCCACTCGATTTCTTGTCCTTGTATTGCCAGTCTGATGTCTTGAGTTCTCATTTTAACGGCCATTGCTTTTGTTTTATTGCTGTTTATTTTCACTGCTATGCGTTCCGCTTCCTTGCTGATAATATCTAGGCATTTTTGTGCATGGTTCCTTGCACCTTTGCCTTTGATGATGACCACAAAGTCGTCTGCATAGTTAAGAAGTTTGGCTTTGGTAGCTTGAGCTTCATGAATTGTTCCATGAGACAGTTGAAGAGGAAGGGGCTTAGAATTCCTCCCTGCGGAGTTCCATTTTCCAGCCTCTTTGAGGTCGATGTTTTTCCTTGGAATTTGACTTTAGCTTCTCGGTTAAGCAGGCTTCCTTTGGCAAAAGCAAGAGCGTGTCCTTTGATTTCCTTATCCACGAGGCAGCACAGTGTAGCTGGAGCACTGGCTAACTTGAAGGCTTTTTCAAGGTCTAGAAAAATAAGGATTCCAGGTTTGTCATTGATTTTGTCCAGGAGGGAGGTAAGGCATTCTGTGGTTCCCACACCTTTTCTGTAAGCAAACATATTTTGGTGTTGTGGATTGGCTTTCCATTCAATTCGATTAAGGGCCATTCTTTCTGCAGTTTTGGCCAGACAGCTTGTTAATGAGATGGGTCTTGGATTTCCTGGGTCTTTAGGTTTTGGAATGGGAACTATAATTGTACTGTTCCAAGAGAGTGGTCGGGTTCTTGTCACCCATACTCTGTTGATGAGATTCAAGAAGGCTTCTTCACCCTTTTCTCCTAGCTTGGCCAGCATGTTGTAAGTGATTTTGTCCTCGCCTGGAGCTGTATTTTTAGTTTTCTTTGTAGCACTTCTGAGTTCTTTTAGATTGAAAGGTTGGTCTAGTTCGTCAGGTAAGGATAAAGCATCATCTATTTTTTCCATCTTGCTGCTTGAAGTCTTTGTTGGTGAGTCAGAGTTGCTTGAGGAAGTTGAGTGGAACTGGCTCTTGAATCAAATAGATTTGCTAGCCTTTCTGCTTCTTGCTCTGGATGAACGTGGTGCGGTGGAGCAGGAGGCGATTTTCCTTTGGCCCTTGTTGATCTGCCTCCAGATGTCGCCCAAGGACGTATGATGATTTAGCTTGGCACACCACTCGAGCCATTTTTCTTTTCTGATTTTTGCTGTTTCTTCGTGCACATGATCTCGGACGGCTCTAAGAAGTCCTAGATTATCTTCGGTTCTATCTCTTCTGAAATTCTTTCGTGCACTATTTAGTCTGTTATGTAGTTCTTTGATCCTATTACAGTAATACCATTGGTCCTTGTGTTGTTGGGTAATTGTTTTCCTCTTGGGGATGGCGTGATTTGCTGCTCTATGTATTGCATTTACTAAATCTTTTTCCATTTCTTCTGTGTTTTCAGGAGGAGTGTAGTTTTGGTGCCAAGTTTCGAGAGCTTCCTGAAACTTCGTCCAATCTGCCTTGATAAAGTCCCATCCGGGTTCGGGAGCTGGGGGTCTAGGAGGTAGTGCTATATTAATAACTGTTTTTGTAGCAAAGTGGTCACTAGTCAGAACATGATCCACTGACCAATGACACAACTCATAAATACTGGTGGAGACAAACGTGAGATCCAGCTTTCCCCCACCAGTGTGGGTTGGTTCCGTCGAATTAAGCAGACTGATTTCTGGCACTTCATCCAAAAGATGTTCAATATGTCTTCCGTTGGCGTCGGTTCTTGCTGGATCAAGTAGAAATTCACTATGAGCGTTAAAGTCGCCAGAGATGATAGTAGGTGTAGTGACTGCTATTTCAAAGATTGTTGAGAGATCCATGTCATGTTCTCTCTGGCTCTTGTATACATTGAAGATGGACAGCGTTGAGTTCCTCATAGTGAGCTAAACTCCCATAATTTCGACGTTCTCGCCACAGTTGGGCAGGTCTGTGATTGCCGTGGCATTGATATGATTTCTTACTAGAACTGAAATGCCTCTGGTGCCACCTTGTGCCATGGGGCAGTGGAATCCTTGATATCCTGGGATATTGATATATCTGTCAGTCCTGGTGAGTGTTTCTTGAAGTAGAACAATATCAATACTTTCCTTGAGAAGCACTGCTCTGAGTGTTTGTGCTTTGCTTTTGAATCCTTGAATATTTCATTGTATAATTTTGAGATTGTCCATTTTTCCGTGTATAGTGGAATCATTGAGTCCATGGTTTTTACAGTACTGGTTTTCCCGACTGTTTGTGTCTTCTTGGCTGGCGTAGAGAGTTTCTTCTTGAACATAAGAACATAAGAACAAAGGCAACTGCAGAAGGCCTATTGGCCCATACGAGGCAGCTCCTATTTATAACCAGCCATCCCACTCATATACATGTCCAACCCATGCTTGAAACAATCGAAGGACCCCACCTCCACAATGTTACGCGGCAATTGGTTCCACAAATCAACAACCCTGTTACTGAACCAGTATTTACCCAAGTCTTTCCTAAATCTGAACTTATCCAATTTATACCCATTGTTTCGCGTTCTGTCCTGTGTTGATACTTTCAATACCCTATTAATATCCCCTTTGTTATGTCCATTCATCCACTTGTAAACCTCTATCATGTCACCCCTAACTCTTCGCCTTTCCAGTGAATGCAAATTAAGCTTTGTTAATCTTTCTTCATATGAAAGATTTCTAATTTGGGGAATTAACTTAGTCATCCTACGCTGGACACGTTCAAGTGAATTTATATCCATTCTATAATATGGCGACCAAAACTGAACTGCATAATCTAAATGGGGCCTAACAAGAGCAAGATATAGCTTGAGAACCACACCAGGTGTCTTGTTACTTACGCTGCGATTAATAAATCCGAGTGTCCGATTTGCCTTATTACGAACATTCATGCATTGATCCTTTTGTTTTAAATTCTTACTAATTATAACTCCCAGATCCCTTTCGCAATCCGACTTCGCAATCTCAACACCATCTAGCTCGTATCTTGTAACTCTATCATCATTACCTAGCCTCAGAACTTTACATTTATCAGCATTAAACTGCATCTGCCAGTCCTTTGACCATTTCAAAACCCTATCTAGATCAACTTGAAGTGATAGTGAGTCCTCCTCCGAATTAATTTCCCTACCGATTTTCGTATCATCGGCAAATTTGCAAATGTTGCTACTCAAACCTGAATCTAAATCATTTATATATATTATAAACAACAGAGGTCCCAAGACAGAGCCTTGAGGCACTCCACTTACAACATTTTCCCACTCTGACTTGACTCCATTTATACTAACTCTCTGTTTCTTTGGTATAGCCATGCCCTAATCCAGCTTAATATAGCACCCCCAATACCATGAGCCTCTATCTTTTTAATCAGTCTTTCATGTGGCACTGTATCAAAAGCTTTGCTAAAGTCAAGGTACACAACATCACAATCCTTACCACTATCAACTGCCTCAACTATGCTAGAATAAAAAGATAACAAATTTGTTAAACATGAACGGCCATTTATAAAACCATGTTGCGACTCAATTATTAGTTTATGTTTTTCAAGATGAAGACGAATTTTATTTGCTATTATAGATTCGAGTAACTTTCCCACAATAGACGTTAAGCTAATTGGTCGATAGTTAGATGCAAGTGATCTATCTCCTTTCTTAATTTAAAAACTGGTATCACATTAGCAACTTTCCAAAACTCTGGCACTCTGCCTGACTCTATTGATTTATTAAATATGATTGACAGTGGGTCACAAAGCTCCTCTTTGCATTCTTTCAGCACTCTGGCAAACACTTCATCCGGCCCTGGGGATTTGTTTGGTTTGAGTTTTACTATTTGTTTAAGAACATCCTCCCTGGTAACTGCTAAACTCGTCAACCTGTCCTCGTCCCCACCCACATAGACTAGTTCGGCTGAAGGCATATTGTTAAGTTCCTCTTTAGTAAATACATATACAAAATATTTATTAAAAATACTGCTCATCTCTTCATCACTATCTGTTATTTGACCTGTCTCAGTTTTAAATGGACCTATCCTTTCCCTAGTCTTAGTTCGATATAACTGAAAAAAAACTTTAGGATTTGTCTTTGCTTGGCCTGCTATACGAACTTCATAGTTTCTTTTTGCTTTCCTTATCTCTTTTTTAACATTTCTAACTAGTTGTACGAATTCTTGTTCTAAAGTGACCTCCTCATTTTTAATCCTTTTGTACCAAGCTCTCTTTTTACCTATAAGATTCTTCAAATTCTTTGTTATCCACTTTGGGTCATTAGTAATCGATCTATTCAATTTGTGTGGTATACTACGTTCCTGTGCTTTGTTTAGAATATTCTTAAATACGTTATAAATTGAATCCACATCGAAGTCCCCATTTACATCACCTATCGCTGGGTTCATGTCTCGCTCCAAGACCGACCCACACCCCATACCTAAGACTTTCCAATCAATTTGACCCAAAAATTTCTTAGGCTATTAAAATCAGCTTTTCGAAAATCTGGCACTTTAACAGAATTTTCTCCTACAGGTCTATTCCATTCTATGCTAAATCTGATTTCTTTGTGATCACTGTTCCCTAGCTCACTCCCTATTTCGATGTCATTAATTTGTGTTTCCCTGTTAGTTAACACTAAATCTAAAATATTATTTTTCCCGAGTTGGTTTCTTGGCTTTTCTAATCAGTGCAAATCAGAGAAACTAATGCAACTTCTCTAATCAAAGAAGTCAGTATATAGGCAAGACAAAAACATCTCTTTCCAGGCGATTAACGATGCAAAAGCAACAGGGCTCTATCAAGGAACATATAATCTCTTCCCACAACCAGACTATCACCAGAGAAGTCTTAACAAAAAACACGGAAATCATCGATAGATACACCGATAGTAGGCAGCTTGATATCTGCGAGGCACTACACATTAAGAAGTCAAGACCAGCAATCAACAGCCAATTAACGCACAATTATATTCTACCCACTTCAAGACTCCGCTTCAATATAGAAGCATTAAGAAATATGGGCCAATAGGCCCTCTGCAGTTACTTCTATTCTTCCCTTTAGCTTATCCCCATTGTTTCGTGTTCTGTGTTGTGTTGAAAGTTTGTTTTCACCTCATCCAAAACTGTTGTAACATATCACCTCACCCAAATGCAGGTATCAAAAAGTCAAAGCTGTTTAAACTCTGTTCAGTTATAGTTGTGTGTGTGTGTAAACTAAAGTCTTTGAAAATGTAATAAGTTTTTCGAAACGCGCTCAAGTGTCGTGTCAGACTAGAAATAAAATTGAACTTTGGAGCATTGATTTTTCAGTTACCATCAACAATGAAAAAGAATATAAGAAACATTGAGAAAATTCGTGTTAGAATTATTAGTCTTACTTTTTTCTGTTTTCACCTCATCCAAAACTATTGTAACATATCACCTCACCCAAATGCAGGTATAAAAAAGTCAAAGCTGTACAGTTATAGTTGTGTGTTTGTAAACTAAAGTCATTGAAAATGTAATAAGTTTTACGAAATGCGCTCAAGTGTCGTGTCAGACTAGAAATAAAAATGAACTATGGATGTTGACCAGACCACACACTAGAAGTTGAAGGGACGACGACGTTTCGGTCCGTCCTGGACCATTCTCAAATCGCTTGTGATGAGGAGAAAGACTGTGCCTGCAACCCTCTTGTAAGATGCTTAGTCTTGATGTCGACTCTCTGTTCACTAATGTTCCTCTCGATGACGTTCTCTCTTTCCTTAGACGGAAGGCGTCAGAGGGCCTTCTTCCTCTCCCACTTCCCACTGACGTTTTCCTCGATCTCATTAGACTCTGTGTTGAATCTAACTCTTTCTCTTTTAACGGTAAATATTACACTCAAACTTTCGGTGTCGCTATGGGTTCCCCTCTCTTCCCTGTTCTTGCTAATTTCTACATGGAATACTTTGAAACTGTTCTTTTTCCTTCTATTGATACTCGTCCCTCTCTCTGGCTTCGCTATGTTGATGACATTTTTGCTTTATGGCCTCATGACCTTAATCTTTTCCAGCCTTTCCTTGCCTCTCTTAACAATCTGGCTCCTTCTATCCATTTCAAAGTTGAGTGGGAATCTAATTCCCTCCTTCCTTTTCTTGATGTTCATGTTCACAGCTTTGTGTCTGGGTTCTCTTTCTCTGTCTACCGTAAACCCATGCATAGTGGCATGTACATTCACTTCTTTTCCTACCATCCTCCTTCTGTTAAGAAAAGTGTCCTCGTCTCTCTCTTCCTCCGCGCTCTACGCATCAGCGACCCTCAGTTTCTTGATTCTGAAATTTCCTTTATCTACAAATCATTCTCTCGCCTTGGTTATCCTTTGCATTTCATCAACTCTGCCTACTCTCAAGCTAAACGAAATTTCTTTCATCCTAAACCTGCTTCCAACACTAGTAGCACTGTACTATGCCTTCCCTTCATATCTGAACTCCAGATCCAGTCGATCCGTGATCTCCGTGGTGTAGTGGTAAGACACTCGCCTGGCGTTCCGCGAGCGCTATGTCATGGGTTCGTATCCTGGCCGGGGAGGATTTACTGGGCGCAATTCCTTAACTGTAGCCTCTGTTTAACGCAACAGTAAAATGTGTACTTGGATGAAAAAACGATTCTTCGCGGCGGGGATCGTATTCCAGGGACCTGCTCGAAACGCTACGCGTACTAGTGGCTGTACAAGAATGTAACAACTCTTGTATATATCTCAAAAAAAAAAAAACTTTTACCAATACCTTTCGTCCTCTTGACATTAAACTCGCCTTTCGACAAACTAACACACTTCGTAGCAATCTAGTTCACACTGCTCCTCCTGCTTCTAATGCTGCTGGTGTCTACTCTATTTCCTGTTCATCTTGTCCTCTCCAATACTTTGGCGAAACTGGCCGTACACTGAATGACAGACTTAAAGAACACAAGAGAAGTGTTAACATAAACTTACCCCTTCCATTTATCTTTCTTTCTCTTTCCTTTTCTTTCTCTCTTCTCCCCTGTTTCTGTTCATTGTCTTCTCCTACGCTCCCTTGCTATCCTCTGCTTATTCCTATTACCTTTCCTTCGGTGGTTATAATGGGATCTGCCTCATATGGGCCAATAGGCCTTCTGCAGTTCTCATTATTACTACTATTCTCTACACCTTACTTTCCTCCTCACCTCTCTCTTGCCTATTTATTTCCCGTTCTCTACCTCCTCATCACATGCGACTTGAGAATGGTCCATGACGGACCGAAACGTCGTCGTCCCTTCAACTTCTAGTGTGTGGTCTGGTCAACATACTTCAGCCACGTTATTGTGACTCTTCGCCTGCGAACTAAGGATAATTGATTTTTCAGTTACCATCAACAGTGAAAAAGAATATAAGAAACAATGAGAAAATTCGTGTTAGAATTATTAGTCTTACTTTTTCTGTTTTCACCTCATCCAAAACTATTGTAACATATCACCTCACCCAAATGCAGGTATAAAAAAGTCAAAGCTGTTCAGTTATAGTTGTGTGTTTGTAAACTAAAGTCTTTGAAAATGTAATAAGTTTTACGAAACGCACTCAAGTGTCGTGTCAGACTAGAAATAAAAATGAACTTGGGAGAATTGATTTTTCAGTTACCATCAACAGTGAAAAAGAATATAAGAAACATTGAGAAAATTCGTGTTAGAATTATTATGCTTACTTTTTCGGCCATATTAAATAATATATGTCTACAGGAAAGACTGCTACCAAAATATACTTTTGTATATATATATATATATATATATATATATATATATATATATATATATATATATATATATATATATATTGTGACGGTAACGTGTTGGAAATGGTGGTCGGCAGTCTTCCAAATAGCAGGTGTCAATGCTGGGCCACATACAGTTAATTTATATAAAAAAAGGAAAAAAAAGAGTGACTGCTTGTCTGATAATCTGTGGTAAGGCAAGATACACGAAAACACAAAAATATAAAAATTACTTTAATGAATCTAGAAAACAAAATGAAATAAAGTCAATTCCTTAGCATGTAAAATCATGTAAAAGAAAAATACATAAAAGATAATAAATTGAAAAGGGGGAACTGGTTACGTTAACAAAGTAAATGGTGCTGGGAATATATGCGCTAGCTATAAACCTCTTATTTGATCACACGAGGTGGTTCAAATTAGGTGTTCATAGCAGGAGCACGAGATATATTCTGGCTGAGAAAACTGCAAGGGACTCCAACAATAACTGGCGATGAAATGTGATTGGCGTGGAGCGGAGGTGGTGTCTTGGGTAGCGGCCAATGAGAACGCAGGACGGCTGCCAGTCGCTAGTTTGCTGGGAGTAGTAGTTGACAGGTCGACCAGGTGTGCAGAAGTGGGGGGAAGGAGGGAGTGCAGGTGCGTGTGGCTGTCTTGATATATACGTTGAGCCACTATAAAACGTATCTTGCATATTGTTGAGAACGTGATGAAGTAAGGAAACAGCAGGCTAAATCTCTGTTAAGAGATTATCGTCACAACTCTCCCCCGAAGCCTGCTGTTCCGGCTGAGTCACGTTCACGGGAGGTAGAGTGGGAGGTGGAGCTGCCTCTACCTCATGTACTCTGGAGAGGGCGTCAGCGATGATGTTATCAGGCCCCTTGATGTAGCAGATCTTTAAATTGAAGCCTTGAAGATATAAAGCCCATCGCAGCAGACGTTGGTTATTAAATTGGGCTTGATGTAGGAATCTCAGAGGGTTGTGGTCCGAATAGATGGTAGTGGACCTAGCACCGTGCAGATATGGTGCAAAGTGTTGTAAGCTCAGGACGATGGAGAGGAGTTCCTTCTCTATAGTACTGTAGTTTTTCTGATGAGGCTTCAACTTGCAACTGTAGTAGCTGACAGGTAGAACCTCCTCGCCTCGCTGCTGCATTAAGACACTTCCGATGCCGGTACCACTGGCGTCGACATGGAGGATGAAAGGCTTCTTGATATCTGGTGAGGCGAGAATAGGATTAGAACAGAGGAGGAATTTGAGTTGTTCGAATGCAACGGTTTGCTCTCTGGTCCAATTATACCGTTGCTTGGGACTGGTTAAGGTGATTAATGGGGTTGCAACAGTGCTAAAATTCTTCACAAACCTACGGTAATAGGAAGCAAGACCAAGGAAGCGCAGGAGCTGCTTCCTGGTAGTAGGCTGTGGATACTGTTGGATTGCTTGAATGTGAATATTTAACGGAGCCAGGCTGCCACTCCCTATAACATGACCCAGGTACCGCACTTTACCTTTCGCGAAGGTGGACTTGCCCAGATTGATGGTGAGGCCGGCTTTCAGGAGCTTGTAGAACAATCGTTGTAGCTGGAGCAGGTGTTCGCTCCAGGTGTTGGATGCTACCACGATGTCATCCAAATAGGCGTAGGTGTTGTCCAAGCCCTGGATGACGCGGTTGACAGCTCTCTGAAAGGTGGCTGGGGCATTGCAGAGTCCAAAGGGAAGGCGATTGTACCTGAAGAGACCGAACGGGGTTATAAAGGCGGACAGTACCTTAGCTCGCTCCGTTAAACTCACCTGGTAGTAGCCCTTGAGTAAGTCTACCTGAGACAGGTAGCGGGCATTACCAATGGCATCCAATATGTCGTCTATCCTGGGTATTGGGTAGGCGTCCTTCACTGTGACCTGGTTCAACTTCCTATAATCCGTACACAGACGGATTTTGCCGTGAGGTTTGGGTACCAGGATGCATGGTGAGGCCCAGGGAGACTCACAGGGGGTAGCCAGTCCATGGTCCAAGAGATACTGTACCTCAGCCCGCATGACTTCCGTTTTGCTAGGGCTGATTCGGTAGAACGGTTGGCGAATCGGCTGGGTGTCAGGTAGCAGTTGGATGTCGTGCTGAGTCACAGTACACTCTTGGGGATCATCTCGAAACAACTCCTGATGTTCTCTGATGAGTTTGATGAGTGAAGCACTATTATCGTCCTGAAAATGATTGTGAAGGTTAGTAAGGATTTCTGAATTAGAAAGCGCTGTCTCAGTGTCAGTGCTTTCGGAAGGAGAAGCAGGGAAGGTCTCACTGTGGCTGTATGGACCTGTAAATGAGGTGAAATTGGTTAACACAGTGGGAGGAACCCCATGGTAGGGCTTGAGTAAATTGATGTGGCACAGCTGGGTCTTCCGCCGCCTATCGGGGGTCTCGAGAACGTAGTTGAAGTTGTTTCGGCACTCCTTAACACGGTAGGGTCCTGAGAACCTGTTCTGTAAAGGAGAACCTGGGATAGGGAAATAGGCAAGCACTAAGTCTCCTGGTTTAAACTTCCTTACTTTACAGTGCTGGTCGTAACGAGTCTTCATCCTCTCCTGGGCTTTCTGTAGGTTGTTGCTGGCAAAGGAATGGACCCTCTCTAGAATGTGTCGGAGATTTTGAAGATACTGGGGCACATTCTGATGCTCACTGAAGGTGGCATCACGTAGAGAATCCTTGAAAGCCTTGAGAGGTGTACGGCACTTACGTCCGTAGAGCATCTCATAAGGAGATACTCCTAGTGACTCGTTGGGAAGACTTCTGAAAATACACATGATGAGATCAATTTGCCTATCCCAATCCTTTGAGGTCTCATTACAAAACTTTTTTAAGAGTGCCTTGATGGTTTGATGACTACGCTCGAGAGAACCCTGTGAAGCAGGATGATAGGGGCTGGACAGTACCTGTTTGATGTTGAACTCCTCCAGAGTCCGTTTGAAGAGATCACTGGTGAAGTTGGTGCCACAGTCGCTCTGTATCTCCCTCGGAAATCCATACTGGGTGAAGATTTTCAGTAGATTCTTCACCACTGTAGCAGCCGTAATATTTTTCACTGGAACTGCTATCGGAAATCTGGTGGTAGGACACAGGATGGTTAAGATATATGCATTGCCTGCACTGGTCCGAGGCAAAGGACCAACACAGTCAATGATAAGTTTGTGGAACGGTTCCTCAGGCACCTGAATGGGTATCAGTGGTGCTCTGGGAATGGAAACGTTCGGTTTCCCGGCTAACTGACACACGTGGCATAATTTGACATGATTCTTGACGTCGTTAACCATACCTGGCCAGTAGTATTGTCGAATTCCATGGTAAGTCTTGTTGAACCCGTAGTGTGACAAAGCGCCGTGGGCCAGGTGTAGAATCGTGGGCCGCAGGCTGGTAGGAATCACTAGTTGTTCAACGTCTGCCCAATCGTCCTCGTCCTTCAGTTTACTGGGTCTATACCTGCGATAGAGTATTTCGTTCTCCATAAAGAACCCAGGAACACTGTCGGATTGGGTTTCAGCCTGAAAGAATAATGGTGTCAAGGTAAGATCATCTCTCTGTAACTTACGGAACTCCACAGCGGTCAGGTTAGGGGGTAGTTTCGAAGGGTCCTGAGGGACAGCGGTAGCAGTAGAGTCAGCTGGCTGTGGTCGTGCAGCTTGAGCACGGGTGGTCACCATAACAGGAGGAGAACCTTCATCACTCTCTTGAACCTTTGCTGGAACATGCTCAAAAATCGGGTTATCCAACACAGAGTTGCTTACCTCGGATATGTCCTTGACGATCAGGTTGTTTGGTTGTTGGTCTTCTGCCAAGTCGTTGCCCAGGAGAAGTTGCACTCCAGGCATGGGAAAAGGCTTTTCCCTGACGGCGACTTGGACTTCACCGGTCACGAAGGGACAATCTAGGTAAACTCTGGCAAGGGGATAAGGAGTTGTAGCAGTTAGGTCAGTGATGAACACAGTCTCTCCTGTGTAGGCGACGTTGGGCACAGCTGATTTCAAGACGATCGATTGTAGAGCCGCTGTGTCCCGCAGGATCTTAAGTCCAAAACGTCCCTCTGAATCTGAACCGTGGGTAGAGATAGTTCCTGGATATAGATGCTTGCTAAAGAGAGAGAGATCATTAGCATGAACACCAACATTCATTACAGGCTTACCGGACTTAGGGTGAGTAGGTTTAGACTTAGGAGGTTCGATGTTACCTTTAGATTGGGACTTACCACATTTGTCAATGGTGTGTCCATATAATCGACAATACCTGCAGTACAGTTGAGAGGTACCTTGATCTGGGCTCGCTTTCTCGTAACTGTACCAAGACTTCTTGCTGGTAGGTTCTGGTGTCAGCCGGTGGATGAGGCTGTAAGTGTCAGCTGACTTCGCGCACTTCACCAAATCCGTCTCTTCTTTGTCCGCTAAGTATAGGCGGACAGGAGGAGGTACACGTCTCAAAAATTCTTCAACCAGTATGAGGTTGACAAGCTCTGAAAAAGTAGAGACATGTGCTGCCTCCAGCCATTTCATGAAATATCTTCGTTTGGTGTTAGCAAATTCTAAGAAGGTGGTGGTACTTGCCTTGACGTAGTCACGAAACTTTCGTCGATAGCTTTCGGTGGAGAGAAGGTAGGCGTCCAACACAGCTTGCTTCAGGGTGGTGTAGTCGTTTTCTGATGCCAAAGTGCTGAGTGTGACTGCTGCTCTACCTGTTAAATGTACTCTGAGAAGGGTAGCCCATTGGTCGTCAGGCCAATTAAGTTGATCAGCAAGGGTCTCAAAAGTGGTAAAAAACACATCAACCTCCGTTTCGATGAACGGGGGCATTAACTTACTTGCATGGGAGACATTGAAACTGGGAGGAAGACTAGCTGCCGCTTGCTGGAGTTGAGCTTGGTGTGCAGCGTCCCTCGTGAGTTCTCGGTCACGACAGTTTAGAGCTGCTTCTGCCTGTCGTTTGTCGTGGTCACTGTGCAAACCCAATAATCACCTAACCAGTCCCAAGAAACGGTATAATTGGACCAGAGAACAAACCGTTTGCATTCGAACAACTCAAATTCCTCCTCTGTTCTAATCCTATTCTCGCCCACCAGATATCAGAAGCCTGTCATCCTCCATGTCGACGCCAGTGGTACCGGCATCGGAAAGTGTCTAATGCAGCAGCGAGGCGAGGAGGTTCTACCTGTCAGCTACTACAGTTGCAGTGAAGCCTCATCAGAAAAAACTACAGTACTATAGAGCAGGAACTCCTCTCCATCGTCCTGAGCTTACAACACTTTGCACCATATCTGCACGGTGCTAGGTCCACTACCATCTATTCTGACCACACAACCTCTTAGATTCCTACATCAAGCCCAATTTAATAACCA
>WNGS01005618.1:69070-81408 GCA_020271785.1 Procambarus virginalis
CAGAGCCACAGTTGCGGTAGGAAATCCACTGCGATATGGTGACGACAAGCCACTGCTTTAAAAAAAAAATAGATATTATTGCACTTCCGAAACCTGGATGAATGTTGATAATAGAGAACTATTAGCTGAATATCAATAAATGGATTTTAACTATTTCACACAGTAGATACATTAGACGTGGAGTTGGAGTAGCCATATTCGTTAGGGACAATTTGAAATGTAGTCTCAAAGAGGGAATCAAAACTGAGCCACACCACAGAAATTATTTGGATAGAATTAAACGAAAAAGCAAATAAATTATAATTAAACGAGTTATATATAGGCCACCAAATTTAGACAGAACGGAAGCAAAGCATCTATGGGATGAAATATCTAGGGCATCTAGATCTAACAATATTTATGTCATGGGTGACTTTAATTATAATGGAATAAACTGGTTGAACAAAACAGGAATAATGGAGCAGAAGATTTTCTAGAATTAATTGACGATTGCTTTCCTACGCAACACATTAAGGAACCAACACGGGAAAATAATATTTTAATTTAGTGTTAACTAACAGGGAAACACAAATTAATGACATCGAAATAGGGAGTGAGCTAGGGAACAGTGATCACAAAGAAATCAGATTTAGCATAGAATGGAATAGACCTGTAGGAGAAAATTCTGTTAAAGTGCCATACTTTCGAAAAGCTGATTTTAACGGCCTAAGAAATTTCGATGACATCATGTAAATGTTGTCATCAATTCATCATCAATGAATGATGACATCATGTAAATTATTCACAATTGCATATTTTATTGCCTCCTTCAGGGCATATAAGAACATAAGAACATAAGAACAAAGGCAACTGCAGAAGGCCTATTGGCCCATACGAGGCAGCTCCTATTTATAACCACCCAATCCCACTCATATACATGTCCAACCCATGCTTGAAACAATCGAGGGACCCCACCTCCACAATGTTACGCGGCAATTGGTTCCACAAATCAACAACCCTGTTACTGAACCAGTATTTACCCAAGTCTTTCCTAAATCTAAACTTATCGAATTTATACCCATTGTTTCGCGTTCTGTCCTGTGTTGATACTTTCAATACCCTATTAATATTCCCTTTGTTATGTCCATTCATCCACTTGTAAACCTCTATCATGTCACCCCTAACTCTTCGCCTTTCCAGTGAATGCAAATTAAGCTTTGTTAATCTTTCTTCATATGAAAGATTTCTAATTTGGGGAATTAACTTAGTCATCCTACGCTGGACACGTTCAAGTGAATTTATATCCATTCTATAATATGGCGACCAAAACTGAACTGCATAATCTAAATGGGGCCTAACCAGAGCAAGATATAGCTTGAGAACCACACCAGGTGTCTTGTTACTTACGCTGCGATTAATAAATCCGAGTGTCCTATTTGCCTTATTACGAACATTTATGCATTGATCCTTTTGTTTTAAATTCTACTAATTATAACTCCCAGATCCCTTTCGCAATCCGACTTCGCAATCTCAACACCATCTAGCTCGTATCTTGTAACTCTATCATCATTACCTAGCCTCAGAACTTTACATTTATCAGCATTAAACTGCATCTGCCAGTCCTTTGACCATTTCAAAACCCTATCTAGATCAACTTGAAGTGATAGTGGTCTTCCTCCGAATTAATTTCTCTACCGATTTTCGTATCATCGGCAAATTTGCAAATGTTGCTACTCAAACCTGAATCTAAATCATTTATATATATTATAAACAACAGAGGTCTCAGGACAGAGCCTTGAGGCACTCCACTTACAACATTTTCCCACTCTGACTTGACTCCATTTATACTAACTCTCTGTTTCCTTAAACATATATAACTCTGTTTGCAATGTTGAGCACCCACTATTCATGCTCCAGTAAGCCTCTTGGTTGGTAGTGTAAACTGCTGCCCCAGCAGAACCCTTTTCTTGATCAACTGATCCGTCTGTGAAGATGTGAGTCGTTGTGGGTCTAGAGATAGTTTCCATTTGTTGTTCTACTACTTCCTTGTGCCTCTGCGGGTCACATGCTGATATTTTAACTGGTAATCTTTCAATGATTATCTTTATATTCGATTCTTCCCATGGAGGAGGCTGTCGAAAGTGTTGATATGGTCTATCTTCCCCTTTGTTTTTATTGGTCCATTTCAGGGCCATTTTCTCTAAAATTTTGACCACATTATCCATCCATGAGCTTGTTCTATACTGTAGGTTTTTCTGAAATGATCTCTGTATGCTGTCTTTGATTGACAGCCTGGCGGTTGTTCCAGTAAGTTTTCCTATTATGGTGGCTATCCTTTGTTTCATCCTGTTTTCTAATGCTGGTAGTTTTGTTTCCATTCTAAGGTTCTCTCTATGCGTCCATATAGGTGCTCCCAGCATTGTTCTCAGAGCATCATTCTGAGACACTTCCAGTTTCTCCCATTGGTTATCACTGAGGGATGTAAGAGCAGGAGAAGCATAGTCGATGAGTGACCTAACTGCTTGAACGTAGTACATTTTGAGTACTTGTAGAGATGCACCCTCTCTAAGACTGGTCAGAGAGCGCAAAGCTGAGTTTCTGGCTTAACAGCGTTGCCGAAGATATTCAATTTTCTTGACTGAATTTCAACTGGTTGTCTATTATGACTCCTAGGTATTGAAAAGAGGTAACCCACTCGATTTCTTGTCCTTGTATTGCCAGTCTGATGTCTTGAGTTCTCATTTTAACGCCATTGCTTTTGTTTTATTGCTGTTTTTTTCACTGCTATGCGTTCCGCTTCCCTGCTGATAATATCTAGGCATTTTTGTGCATGGTTCCTTGCACCTTTGCCTTTGATGATGACCACAAAGTCGTCTGCATAGTTAAGAAGTTTGTTTGCTTACAGAAAAGGTGTGGGAACCACAGAATGCCTTACCTCCCTCCTGGATAAAATCAATGACAAACCTGGAATCCTTATTTTTCTAGACCTTGAAAAAGCCTTCGAGTTAGCCAGTGCTCCAGCTACACTGTGCTGCCTTGTGGATAAGGAAATCAAAGGGCAAGCTCTTGCTTTTGCCAAAGGAAGCCTGCTTAACCGAGAAGCTAAAGTCAAATTCCAAGGAAAAACATCGACCTCAAAGAGGCTGTAAAATGGAACTCCACAGGGATGAATTTTATGCCCCTTCCTCTTCAACTGTCTCATGGAACAATTCATGAAGCTCAAGCTACTAAAAGCCAAACTTCTTAGCTGACTGCCGCTGACCAAACCTTTTATTTCCGTGCACCTCAACCATGCTTCAATTCTCATCTCCTTAAGCAAATCGATATTTGCATCCACTTGTAAACCTCTATCATGTCACCCCTAACTCTTTGCCTTTCCAGCGAATGCAACTTAAGCTTAATCTTTCTTCATATGAAAGATTTGTAATTTGGGGAATTAACTTAGTCATCCTACGCTGGACACGTTCAAGTGAATTTATATCCATTCTATAATATGGCGACCAAAACTGAACTGCATAATCTAAATGAGGCCTAACTAGAGCAAGATATAGCTTGAGAACCACACCAGGTGTCTTGTTACTAACGCGGCGATTAATAAATCCGAGTGTCCGATTTGCCTTATTACGAACATTCATGCATTGATCCTTTTGTTTTAAATTCTTACTAATCATAACTCCCAGATCCCTTTCGCAATCCGACTTCGCAATCTCAACACCATCTAGCGCGTATCTTGTAACTCTATCATCGTTACCTAGCCTCAGAACTTAACATTTATCAGCATTAAACTGCACCTGCCAATCCTTTGACCATTTCAAAACACTATCTAGATCAACTTGAAGTGATAGTGAGTCCTCCTCCGAATTAATTTCCCTACCGATTTTCGTATCATCGGCAAATTTGCAAATGTTGCTACTCAAACCTGAATCTAAATCATTTATATATATTATAAACAACAGAGGTCTCAGGACAGAGCCTTGAGGCACTCCACTTACAACATTTTCCCACTCTGACTTGACTCCATTTATACTAACTCTCTGTTTCCTTAAACATATATAACTCTGTTTGCAATGTTGAGCACCCACTATTCATGCTCCAGTAAGCCTCTTTTTGGTAGTGTAAACTGCTGCCCCAGCAGAACCCTTTTCTTGATCAACTGATCCGTCTGTGAAGATGTGAGTCGTTGTGGGTCTAGAGATAGTTTCCATTTGTTGTTCTACTACTTCCTTGTGCCTCTGCGGGTACATGCTGATATTTTAACTGGTAATCTTTCAATGATTATCTTTATATTCGATTCTTCCCATGGAGGAGGCTGTCGAAAGTGTTGATATGGTCTATCTTCCCCTTTGTTTTTATTGGTCCATTTCAGGGCCATTTTCTCTAAAATTTTGACCACATTATCCATCCATGAGCTTGTTCTATACTGTAGGTTTTTCTGAAATGATCTCTGTATGCTGTCTTTGATTGACAGCCTGGCGGTTGTTCCAGTAAGTTTTCCTATTATGGTGGCTATCCTTTGTTTCATCCTGTTTTCTAATGCTGGTAGTTTTGTTTCCATTCTAAGGTTCTCTCTATGCGTCCATATAGGTGCTCCCAGCATTGTTCTCAGAGCATCATTCTGAGACACTTCCAGTTTCTCCCATTGGTTATCACTGAGGGATGTAAGAGCAGGAGAAGCATAGTCGATGAGTGACCTAACTGCTTGAACGTAGTACATTTTGAGTACTTGTAGAGATGCACCCTCTCTAAGACTGGTCAGAGAGCGCAAAGCTGAGTTTCTGGCTTAACAGCGTTGCCGAAGATATTCAATTTTCTTGACTGAATTTCAACTGGTTGTCTATTATGACTCCTAGGTATTGAAAAGAGGTAACCCACTCGATTTCTTGTCCTTGTATTGCCAGTCTGATGTCTTGAGTTCTCATTTTAACGCCATTGCTTTTGTTTTATTGCTGTTTTTTTTCACTGCTATGCGTTCCGCTTCCCTGCTGATAATATCTAGGCATTTTTGTGCATGGTTCCTTGCACCTTTGCCTTTGATGATGACCACAAAGTCGTCTGCATAGTTAAGAAGTTTGTTTGCTTACAGAAAAGGTGTGGGAACCACAGAATGCCTTACCTCCCTCCTGGATAAAATCAATGACAAACCTGGAATCCTTATTTTTCTAGACCTTGAAAAAGCCTTCGAGTTAGCCAGTGCTCCAGCTACACTGTGCTGCCTTGTGGATAAGGAAATCAAAGGGCAAGCTCTTGCTTTTGCCAAAGGAAGCCTGCTTAACCGAGAAGCTAAAGTCAAATTCCAAGGAAAAACATCGACCTCAAAGAGGCTGTAAAATGGAACTCCACAGGGATGAATTTTATGCCCCTTCCTCTTCAACTGTCTCATGGAACAATTCATGAAGCTCAAGCTACTAAAAGCCAAACTTCTTAGCTGACTGCCGCTGACCAAACCTTTTATTTCCGTGCACCTCAACCATGCTTCAATTCTCATCTCCTTAAGCAAATCGATATTTGCATCCACTTGTAAACCTCTATCATGTCACCCCTAACTCTTTGCCTTTCCAGCGAATGCAACTTAAGCTTAATCTTTCTTCATATGAAAGATTTGTAATTTGGGGAATTAACTTAGTCATCCTACGCTGGACACGTTCAAGTGAATTTATATCCATTCTATAATATGGCGACCAAAACTGAACTGCATAATCTAAATGAGGCCTAACTAGAGCAAGATATAGCTTGAGAACCACACCAGGTGTCTTGTTACTAACGCGGCGATTAATAAATCCGAGTGTCCGATTTGCCTTATTACGAACATTCATGCATTGATCCTTTTGTTTTAAATTCTTACTAATCATAACTCCCAGATCCCTTTCGCAATCCGACTTCGCAATCTCAACACCATCTAGCGCGTATCTTGTAACTCTATCATCGTTACCTAGCCTCAGAACTTAACATTTATCAGCATTAAACTGCACCTGCCAATCCTTTGACCATTTCAAAACACTATCTAGATCAACTTGAAGTGATAGTGAGTCCTCCTCCGAATTAATTTCCCTACCGATTTTCGTATCATCGGCAAATTTGCAAATGTTGCTACTCAAACCTGAATCTAAATCATTTATATATATTATAAACAACAGAGGTCTCAGGACAGAGCCTTGAGGCACTCCACTTACAACATTTTCCCACTCTGACTTGACTCCATTTATACTAACTCTCTGTTTCCTTAAACATATATAACTCTGTTTGCAATGTTGAGCACCCACTATTCATGCTCCAGTAAGCCTCTTGGTTGGTAGTGTAAACTGCTGCCCCAGCAGAACCCTTTTCTTGATCAACTGATCCGTCTGTGAAGATGTGAGTCGTTGTGGGTCTAGAGATAGTTTCCATTTGTTGTTCTACTACTTCCTTGTGCCTCTGCGGGTTACATGCTGATATTTTAACTGGTAATCTTTCAATGATTATCTTTATATTCGATTCTTCCCATGGAGGAGGCTGTCGAAAGTGTTGATATGGTCTATCTTCCCCTTTGTTTTTATTGGTCCATTTCAGGGCCATTTTCTCTAAAATTTTGACCACATTATCCATCCATGAGCTTGTTCTATACTGTAGGTTTTTCTGAAATGATCTCTGTATGCTGTCTTTGATTGACAGCCTGGCGGTTGTTCCAGTAAGTTTTCCTATTATGGTGGCTATCCTTTGTTTCATCCTGTTTTCTAATGCTGGTAGTTTTGTTTCCATTCTAAGGTTCTCTCTATGCGTCCATATAGGTGCTCCCAGCATTGTTCTCAGAGCATCATTCTGAGACACTTCCAGTTTCTCCCATTGGTTATCACTGAGGGATGTAAGAGCAGGAGAAGCATAGTCGATGAGTGACCTAACTGCTTGAACGTAGTACATTTTGAGTACTTGTAGAGATGCACCCTCTCTAAGACTGGTCAGAGAGCGCAAAGCTGAGTTTCTGGCTTAACAGCGTTGCCGAAGATATTCAATTTTCTTGACTGAATTTCAACTGGTTGTCTATTATGACTCCTAGGTATTGAAAAGAGGTAACCCACTCGATTTCTTGTCCTTGTATTGCCAGTCTGATGTCTTGAGTTCTCATTTTAACGCCATTGCTTTTGTTTTATTGCTGTTTTTTTTTCACTGCTATGCGTTCCGCTTCCCTGCTGATAATATCTAGGCATTTTTGTGCATGGTTCCTTGCACCTTTGCCTTTGATGATGACCACAAAGTCGTCTGCATAGTTAAGAAGTTTGTTTGCTTACAGAAAAGGTGTGGGAACCACAGAATGCCTTACCTCCCTCCTGGATAAAATCAATGACAAACCTGGAATCCTTATTTTTCTAGACCTTGAAAAAGCCTTCGAGTTAGCCAGTGCTCCAGCTACACTGTGCTGCCTTGTGGATAAGGAAATCAAAGGGCAAGCTCTTGCTTTTGCCAAAGGAAGCCTGCTTAACCGAGAAGCTAAAGTCAAATTCCAAGGAAAAACATCGACCTCAAAGAGGCTGTAAAATGGAACTCCACAGGGATGAATTTTATGCCCCTTCCTCTTCAACTGTCTCATGGAACAATTCATGAAGCTCAAGCTACTAAAAGCCAAACTTCTTAGCTGACTGCCGCTGACCAAACCTTTTATTTCCGTGCACCTCAACCATGCTTCAATTCTCATCTCCTTAAGCAAATCGATATTTGCATCCACTTGTAAACCTCTATCATGTCACCCCTAACTCTTTGCCTTTCCAGCGAATGCAACTTAAGCTTAATCTTTCTTCATATGAAAGATTTGTAATTTGGGGAATTAACTTAGTCATCCTACGCTGGACACGTTCAAGTGAATTTATATCCATTCTATAATATGGCGACCAAAACTGAACTGCATAATCTAAATGAGGCCTAACTAGAGCAAGATATAGCTTGAGAACCACACCAGGTGTCTTGTTACTAACGCGGCGATTAATAAATCCGAGTGTCCAGTTTGCCTTATTACGAACATTCATGCATTGATCCTTTTGTTTTAAATTCTTACTAATCATAACTCCCAGATCCCTTTCGCAATCCGACTTCGCAATCTCAACACCATCTAGCGCGTATCTTGTAACTCTATCATCGTTACCTAGCCTCAGAACTTAACATTTATCAGCATTAAACTGCACCTGCCAATCCTTTGACCATTTCAAAACACTATTTAGATCAACTTGAAGTGATAGTGAGTCCTCCTCCGAATTAATTTCCCTACCGATTTTCGTATCATCGGCAAATTTGCAAATGTTGCTACTCAAACCTGAATCTAAATCATTTATATATATTATAAAAAACAGGGGTCCCAAGACAGAGCCTTGAGGCACTCCACTTACAACATTTTCCCACTCTGACTTGACTCCATTTATACTAACTCTCTGTTTCCTTAAACATATATAACTCTGTTTGCAATGTTGAGCACCCACTATTCATGCTCCAGTAAGCCTCTTTTTTGGTAGTGTAAACTGCTGCCCCAGCAGAACCCTTTTCTTGATCAACTGATCCGTCTGTGAAGATGTGTCGTTTGTGGGTCTAGAGATAGTTTCCATTTGTTGTTCTACTACTTCCTTGTGCCTCTGCGGGTTACATGCTGATATTTTAACTGGTAATCTTTCAATGATTATCTTTATATTCGATTCTTCCCATGGAGGAGGCTGTCGAAAGTGTTGATATGGTCTATCTTCCCCTTTGTTTTATGGTCCATTTCAGGGCCATTTTCTCTAAAATTTTGACCACATTATCCATCCATGAGCTTGTTCTATACTGTAGGTTTTTCTGAAATGATCTCTGTATGCTGTCTTTGATTGACAGCCTGGCGGTTGTTCCAGTAAGTTTTCCTATTATGGTGGCTATCCTTTGTTTCATCCTGTTTTCTAATGCTGGTAGTTTTGTTTCCATTCTAAGGTTCTCTCTATGCGTCCATATAGGTGCTCCCAGCATTGTTCTCAGAGCATCATTCTGAGACACTTCCAGTTTCTCCCATTGGTTATCACTGAGGATGTAAGAGCAGGAGAAGCATAGTCGATGAGTGACCTAACTGCTTGAACGTAGTACATTTTGAGTACTTGTAGAGATGCACCCTCTCTAAGACTGGTCAGAGAGCGCAAAGCTGAGTTTCTGGCTTAACAGCGTTGCCGAAGATATTCAATTTTCTTGACTGAATTTCAACTGGTTGTCTATTATGACTCCTAGGTATTGAAAAGAGGTAACCCACTCGATTTCTTGTCCTTGTATTGCCAGTCTGATGTCTTGAGTTCTCATTTTAACGCCATTGCTTTTGTTTTATTGCTGTTTTTTTTTCACTGCTATGCGTTCCGCTTCCCTGCTGATAATATCTAGGCATTTTTGTGCATGGTTCCTTGCACCTTTGCCTTTGATGATGACCACAAAGTCGTCTGCATAGTTAAGAAGTTTGTTTGCTTACAGAAAAGGTGTGGGAACCACAGAATGCCTTACCTCCCTCCTGGATAAAATCAATGACAAACCTGGAATCCTTATTTTTCTAGACCTTGAAAAAGCCTTCGAGTTAGCCAGTGCTCCAGCTACACTGTGCTGCCTTGTGGATAAGGAAATCAAAGGGCAAGCTCTTGCTTTTGCCAAAGGAAGCCTGCTTAACCGAGAAGCTAAAGTCAAATTCCAAGGAAAAACATCGACCTCAAAGAGGCTGTAAAATGGAACTCCACAGGGATGAATTTTATGCCCCTTCCTCTTCAACTGTCTCATGGAACAATTCATGAAGCTCAAGCTACTAAAAGCCAAACTTCTTAGCTGACTGCCGCTGACCAAACCTTTTATTTCCGTGCACCTCAACCATGCTTCAATTCTCATCTCCTTAAGCAAATCGATATTTGCATCCACTTGTAAACCTCTATCATGTCACCCCTAACTCTTTGCCTTTCCAGCGAATGCAACTTAAGCTTAATCTTTCTTCATATGAAAGATTTGTAATTTGGGGAATTAACTTAGTCATCCTACGCTGGACACGTTCAAGTGAATTTATATCCATTCTATAATATGGCGACCAAAACTGAACTGCATAATCTAAATGAGGCCTAACTAGAGCAAGATATAGCTTGAGAACCACACCAGGTGTCTTGTTACTAACGCGCGATTAATAAATCCGAGTGTCCGATTTGCCTTATTACGAACATTCATGCATTGATCCTTTTGTTTTAAATTCTTACTAATCATAACTCCCAGATCCCTTTCGCAATCCGACTTCGCAATCTCAACACCATCTAGCGCGTATCTTGTAACTCTATCATCGTTACCTAGCCTCAGAACTTAACATTTATCAGCATTAAACTGCACCTGCCAATCCTTTGACCATTTCAAAACACTATCTAGATCAACTTGAAGTGATAGTGAGTCCTCCTCCGAATTAATTTCCCTACCGATTTTCGTATCATCGGCAAATTTGCAAATGTTGCTACTCAAACCTGAATCTAAATCATTTTATATATTATAAAAAACAGGGGTCCCAAGACAGAGCCTTGAGGCACTCCACTTACAACATTTTTCCCACTCTGACTTGACTCCATTTATACTAACTTCCTTTGCAATAGCCATGCCCTAATCTAGCTTAATATTTAAAGGTTATTGCGAATAACCGAACTCAATTACGGGTTGACTATAGCCCGTGCTACATGGGCATTTCGTTCTGAGTAGCTATATATAAAACAACTATCGAGATTGAATGTTTATTCAATGTCCTTTTTGGCCGTTCTCATCCCTATCCCCTGGGGATACAATTTGGCAACCTGTCAGAAAAGGTCCAGAGTGAAATATTTGGTTTGTTTCATTTAGATATAGCAATGATCATAATGCATTTTATCCAACGCATCATATAGTTGTTAACATTGTATAAAGAAAAGAGGAAATAACACAAAAAGGGATTTAATTAGGCATTTATTTATAGTTCATTTCAGCGAAATAGCAGAACAATATATTTTAAAGGTTCAAAAGATAATAATATAAGTAAACACAATTATATTATGAAAGTGGAAATACACTAATTGCAAACTTTGTGTATACTGATGTATGTTGTTCTTCACGTTCCATAACGAATGTTAGGTTTTTGGTTTATGATGATGTTTCTGGAACTATTAATATTTTTGTTATTTTTAACTTATTATAAGTTGACAAATAAAAGTAGACTATATAATATGTTATTAGAGTCCACCATGGGAGTTCTGCTGTTTGAAAATTATTGGTGCTGTTGAATGATGATTATTCATTCTTTGTGAAATAAAACAAACGTTTCAAAAATGCTATAAATTTTTCGGAAAATTTCATGAATCCCCACCTTTCTTGTTCTGTAGTTGGAGACAACGGTATAGTCGTGTGGCTATTCACTGGGATTTTTGTAACTTCAGCAATAGGGATTTCTGTTGTTTCAGCAATTGGTATTTCTGTTGTTTCAGCAATTGGTATTCTGTAGTACCAAAAATTGGGGTAGTCGTGAAGTTTTCTGACGGTGATTCCTTGTTTGAGTAGTTAAACAATCTCTTAAAATATGTTATCCATTTCACCTATGTTGTTCTGTAGATGGATGTAATGATGTAGTTGTGTTGCTTTGCGATGATGATTTATTTGTCCATTTCTTTCAAAATTGTTTATGAATGATATCATCCACTATAATAGGGTTGGCGTATTTGGGGGTAATGGGGTAGTTTGCTGTTTTGTTGCAGCGACAATACTTGGGGCAAATGAACTCTTGAGTTGTATTTTTTCTATTATCAATGGCAAAGTGTTTTTACCATAAAAATATATTAAAATACTCCCTGTAATGCTCTTTTCTTCTTTTGAGTCCAGATTTTATGTCCACAATTCCGTCCTGAGAACAGTAACATTTTTCATTCACGCTAGTGAAATCTTGTTTCACTAACGTTGCTACGTCGCCAAGAAAATGCACAGGACTATCTGAAATCTCATTGTGATTTGTGAATAACAGCAGCAAATTATGTTCAGTATTGCTGAACCTCCACAAAGAGAAGTCAATTCCAAGCCGTGCTAATGTGAGACCACTGAATGAATGACACTTAAACTTTAGTCCTCTCATGCAAGGTATTCATTTAAATCCATTTTTAAATGATTTGACTACAGAACACAGACTTGTTAATCATGTATAAACATTATTTCGGGTGGATACAAATATATGGTGTCTTTCATAAAATAATAGACCTTCTGATGTTACCTATTTTCATATGAAATATCGATTTGCTTAAGGAGCTCTGAACATTGAAGCGTCATTGGGTCAGGTGCACAGAAATAAAAGGCTTGCTCAGCTGCAGTCAGTTTCACTTACAGGCTATTCATTCCCGTGCACCTACCGTAGCTCATTA
>WNGS01005619.1:32335-44889 GCA_020271785.1 Procambarus virginalis
ATATATTATATATATAGATATATATTATATATATTAATATATTATATATATATTATATATATATATATATATATAATATATATATATTATTAAATATGACCGAAAAAGTAAGATTAATAATTCTAACACGAATTTTCTCAATTTTCCTTATGTTTCTTTTTACTGATGACGGTAAATAAAAATCAATTCTCCAAAATTCATTCTTTATTTCTAGTCTGACGACACTTGAGCGCGTTTCGTAAAACTTATTACATTTTCAAAGACTTTTAGTTTATCTACACAACTTATGCTTTATGAAACAAACATTGGCTCTTATACCTGCATTTGGGTGAGGTGATGTAATACATTAGTGGTGAAACACAGAACATAGAAAACGGGTATAGATTTGTAGAAGTAGAAGTCGGGTCCCAATAGAACTGCAGAAGGCCTATTGGCCCATTTTCTTGATGTTTCTATATTGGAGCGGAGTCTTGAAGTGGGTAGAATATAGTTGTACGTTAATTGGCTGTTGATTGCTGGTGTTGACTTCTTGATGTGTATTGCCTCGCAGATGTCAAGCCGCCTGTTGTCACTGTATCTATCGATGATTTCTGTGTTGTTTGTTAAATTTCTCTGGTGATGGTTTGGTTGTGGGAAGAGAGTATATGTTCCTTAATGGAGCCCTGTTGCTTATGCATTGTTAAAACGCCTGGAAAGAGATGTTGTTGTCTTGCCTATATACTGAGTTTTTTGGGGCTTACAGTCCCCAAGAGGACATTTGAAGGCATAGACGTTTGTCTCTTTCAAAGCGTTCTGCTTGTGTCTGGAGTGTTTCTCATGAGTAGGTTGGCAGTTTTCTTGGTTTTATAGTAAATCGTTAGTTGTATCTTCTGATTTTTGTCTGTAGGGATAACATTTCTATAAACAATATCTTTCAGGACCCTTTCCTCCGTTTTATGAGCTGTGGAGAAGAAGTTCCTGTAAAATAGTCTAATAGGGGGTATAGGAGTTGTATTAGTTGTCTCTTCAGAGGTTGCATGGCGTTTTACTTTCCTTCTTATGATGTCTTCAATGAAACCATTGAGAAGCCGTTGTTGACTAGGACCTGCCTTACCCTACAGAGTTCTTCGTCGACTTGCTTCCATTCTGAGCTGTGGCTGAGAGCACGGTCGACATAAGCGTTAACACACTCCTCTTGTACCTATCTGGGCAGTCACTGTTGGCATTTAGGCCAATCCTATGTTTGTTTCCTTAGTGTAGACTGCAGTGTGGAAACTCCGCTCCTTTCCATGACGTTACATTAGAAAGGGCAGCTTCCCTCCTTCTCCATCTCGTAGTGAAACGTAACACAGATTCTGCTCAAAGCCTCTTTCAGCTCCTGCAGATGTCTGACATCAGGTACCTGTGTAAAATGTCGTCAACATACCTGCAGTATATGGCCGGTTTCAAGTTCAAGTCGACTAAGACTTTTTCCTCGATAGTACCCATGTAGAAGTTTGCAAACAGGACGCCTAGGGGAGAACCCATAGCGACCCCATCTACTTGCTTATACATGTCCCATCCGGGCTCAAGAGGGTGCCTCCTTAGTACAAGCTTGGAGTAGTTTCCTCAGGATATTTTCTGGCACGTCAAGGGGAGTACAGGCCGGGTCTCGATACACTCGGTCCAATATCAATCCGATTGTTTCATCCACAGGTACGTTGGTGAACAGGGATTCTACGTCCAACGAGGCTCTTATCCCTGTGGCCCGTGTTCCCGTAGTAAGTCAACAAATTCCTTCGGGGATTTCAGGCTGAAGTTGCACGGGACATAAGGAGTCAGTAAGCCGTTGAGTTGTTTCGCCAGTCTGTACGTTGGTGTGGGTATCTGGCTGATAATTGGCCGAAGTGGGTTTCCAGGCTTATGCGTCTTGACGTTTCCATACGCATATCCAGGTTTATATTCTCCAATAATCTTTGGCAGGTGGAGTCCAGATTTCTTGGCATTCACAGTTTCAATCAACTTGTTGACCTTTGTTTTCAATTCGGCTGTAGTGTCCTTCGTTACCCTTTGGAATTTAGTTTGGTCAGAGAGTATGTGGTTCATTTTCGCCAGATATTCGTCTTTCTTAAGGATGACGTATATTGGCGACTTGTCGCCTCTCCTGACAACTATCTCCTTGTTCTCACGAAGGCTCTTGGCTGCCGCTTTGAGCTCGGGGGTCAGTATGGTACTTCTGTAGTTGCCTCGATTCTTTCCTCCTTCTGCAATAAGTCACCACTAAAGACAGAAGGTCACCACTAAGACACCTTACAAGCTGAACTTATTGAACTTCCTGTTTTTTCACTTTCCCTTTTGCTCTACGCGAGGTTTCTGTCCACGCTGAGCTGGCCTTAGGACACCTGCGTTATCATTTGACAGATATATATATATATATATATATATATATATATATATATATATATATATATATTAATATATATATCTATATATATATATATATATATATTGATATATACCTGTGGGTCCAGGAGGCCATCTGTGTCCCATCAGATGGTCTCCCTTATCACAGTTTGTGTCTATGGATGTGTGTCTGTGTGTGAGTGTGTATATCCCTGTGAGTGTCAGGGGGTGTGTGTGTGTGGGTGTGAGTGCCCATGTGAGTGTCCGGGTGAGTGTGTGTCCGGGTATACCTGTGGGTCCACGAGGCCATCTGTGTCCCTCAGATGTCTCCCTTATCACAGTCTATGGTGTGTGTGAGTGTGAGTGTCTCTGTGAGTGTTCGGTGAGGGTGTCTGTGTGTGTGTGTGTGTGAGTGTCGGGTTTATGTTAGGTTTGGTTCCTGGAAGACTACTCCCCCCCCCCCCTCCCCAAATCTCCTCCCTTATTCCCACGTGGGTTCGAATCCCAGGTGCTTAGACCTGCCCTAGGTCCATGGATACAAGGTATCCATCCTTGGGCACAACGGATTTCACCCCCTTCCCCACTTTCCAAGGACTATCAAGCTATCTAGGGAACCTGTCGAAACAGAGGCAGCTACAGGAGGGGACACACAAATATTTGTGCCCTGCAGTTACAGAACCGTTCCGACAGGCTCGATCGCAATCTATCCAGATGAGAACACGTTCTCTTCCGACTAGTCCACGCTGGAATCGTGGTCTACTCGGAAGAGTCGTGGTCTTCATCCCGTCATCATATATTACCGAAAGAAGAGGTACTCGTAAAACAGCTCTAATCCAGCTGAAACGTCGAAATGTGCAATAAAAGCAGAAATCTCTCCTAATCAATATCTTACTCACTATTTTAACGAGGTACATACAGTTGATTGAAAATCAAGTATTTAATTTTAATTTGCAATTAAGTACGTGTTTGCATCATATTTGTCGAGGTTTTTCATCCTTATTTCCTTTATGAGATTTAAACCAAATATCAACGATTTAGGCAATTTTTTGCCATTTTTCCGCGTTTTCAAGCCTTTTCGGTTTATTGCCATTAATTCAATAAATTTACGATAAATATGATGCAAACACGTACTCACTTGCAAATTAAAATTAAATACTTGATTTTCAATCAACTATATGTACCTCGTTAAAATAGTGAGTAAGATATTGATAAGGAGAGATATTCTGTTTTATTGCGTATTTCGACGTTTCAGCCGGATTAGAGCGGTTTTACGAGTACCTCTTCCTTCAGTAATATAAACGGAAATTTAGGATCATGTAGTTAATTCTTAAGAAAACACATTGATTTTTATCATTTGAATTGGAAACAACGTTTTCATATGCCTTTTTAATGATCAAGATAATACGCAACCTCGTTCTATGATTTGATGTAAAAATCCTCGAATTTGGTATTATTGTGATTTTTTTCATGTTTTTCATATAGAGTGATTTTAGGTAAAAATTTTCGAATTTACCAATATTTTGATAGTATGTTGTCTCGCGATATGCAAAAAAATACAAATCTCAGGATTTCGCATAATATTGCGTGTTTAAGCAGTTTTTCTTGCATTGTGCTTTAAACTTAAACTCGTCGAATTTAACAATATTTTGAGGTTTTTCATCCTTTTTTTTCTTCATGAGATTTAAACCAAATATCAACGATTTCGGCAATATTTTGCCTTTTTTCCGCGTTTTCAAGCCATTCAGGTTTATTGCCATTTGTACAATATATTTATGACAAATATGATGCAAAAATGGAATTAATTGCAAATTACCTTTAAATACTTGATTTTCAATCAACTATTTGTACATCGTTAAAATAGTAAGATATTGATTAGGAGAGATTTTCTGTTTTTATTTCATATTTTGGCATTTCAGCCGGATTAGAGCGGTTTTACGAGTAAATCTTATTTCGGTAAAATAAATGGATATTCAGGAACATTTTAGTTAATTCTAATGAAAACACATTGATTTTTATCATATGAATTGGAAAAAACGTTTTCATATGCCTTTTTAATTATCAAAATAATACGCAACCTCGCTCTATGAAATGGTGTAAAAATCCGAGAATTTGGTATTATTGTGACTTTTTTCCCGTTTTTCATGTAGAGTGATTATAGTTAAAAATGTTAGTTACATTTTGATACTACTTCATATTGTCTCGCGATACGTAATTTAGCCTACAAATCTCAGAATTTTGCCTAATATTGCGTTTTTAAGCAGGTATTCCTGTATTGTGTTTTGTACTTAATATCATCGAATTTAGCAATATTTTGATGTTTTTCATCCTTATTTCCGTTACGAGATTTAAACCAAATATCAACGATTTAGGCAATATTTTGCCGTTTTTCCACGTTTTCAAGCCTTTTCGGTTTATAGCCATTAATTCAATAAATTTACGACAAATATGATGCAAACACGTACTTATTTGCAAAATAAAATTAAATACTTGATTTTCAATCAACAATATGTACCTCGTTAAATTAGTGAATAAGATATTGATTAGGAGAGATCTTCAGTTTTTATTGCATATTTCGACGTTTCAGCCGGATTATAGCCGTTTTACGAGTACCTCTTCCTTCGGTAATATAAAAGGAAATTCAGGATCATTGTAGTTAATTCTAAAGAAATCACATTGATTTTTATCATTTAAATTGGAAACAACGTTTTCATATGCCTTTTTAATGATCAAAATAATTCGCAACCTTGCTCTATGAATTGATGTAAAAATCCTCGAATTTGTTATTATTGTGACTTTTTTCACGTTTTTCATATAGAGTGATTTTAGGTAAAAATGTTTGAATTTTGATACAAATTAATGTTGTCTCGCGACATGCAAAAAAATACAAATCTCAGTATTTCGCATAATATTGCGTGTTTAAGCAAGTTTTCTTGCATTGTGCTTTAAACTTAAAATCATCGAATTTAGCAATATTTTGAGGTTTTTCATCCTTTTTTTCTTCATGAGATTTAAACCAAACATCAACAATTTCGGCAATATTTTGCCTTTTTTCCGCATTTTCAAGCCATTCAGGTTTATTGTCATTTGTACAATATATTTACGATAAATATGATGCAAAAACGTAATTAATTAATTACGTTTTTTTACGTTGCAAATTACCTTTAAATACTTGATTTTCAATCAACTATTTGTACCTCTTTAAATAGTGAGTAAGATATTGATAGGAGAGATATTCTGTTTTATTGCATATTTCGACATTTCAGCCGGATTAGAGCGGTTTTACGAGTTCCTCTTTCTTCGGTAATATAAACGAAAATTCAGGATCATTGTAGTTAATTCTAAAGAAAACACATTGATTTTTTTCATTTGAATTGGAAACAACGTTTTCATATGCCTTTTAATGATCAAAATAATACGCCACCTCGCTCTATGATTTGATGTAAAATACTCGAATTTGGTACTATTGTGACTTTTTTCACGTTTTTAACATGGAGTGATTTTAGGTAAAAATGTTCCAATTTACTAATATTTCGGTACAACTTCATTGTCTCGCGATATGCAAAAAATACAAATCCCAGTATTTCGCATAATATTGCGTTTTTAAGCAAGTTTTCTTGCATTGTGCTTTGAACTTAAAATCATCGAATATAGCAATATTTTGAGGTTTTTAATCCTGTTTTTTCTTCATGAGATTTAAATCAAATTTCAACGATTTAGGCAATATTTTGCCTTTTTTCCGCGTTTTGAAGCCTTTTAGGTTCATGGCCATTAGTTCAATATATTTACGATAAATATGATGCAAAAACGGAATTAATTGCAAATTACCTTTAAATACTTGAATTTCAATCAATTATTTGTACCTCGTAAAATAGTGAGTAAGATATTGATTAAGAGAGATTTTATGTTTTTATTGCATATTTCGACGTTTCAGCCTGATTAGAGCGGTTTTACGAGTACCTCTTCTTTCGGTAATATAAACGGAAATTCACTAACATTTTAATTAATTCTAATAAAAACACATTGATTTCCATCATATGAATTGGAAACAACGTTTTCATATGCCTTTTTAATGATCAAAATAATACGCAACCTCGCTCTATGATTTAATGTAAAAATCCTAGATTTTGGTATTTATGTGACTTTTTTCACGTTTTTCATGTTGAGTGATTTTAGGTAAAAATGTTCGAATTTAGTTGTATTTTGATACTACTTCATGTTGTCTCGCGATACGTAATTTAGCCTACAAATCTCAGAATTTTGCATAATATTGAGTTTTTAAGCAGGTATTCCTGTATTGTGCTTTGTACTTAATATCATTGAATTTAGCAATATTTTGAGGTTTTTCATCCTTATTTCCTTTTCGAGATTTAAACCAAATATCAACGATTTAGGCAATATTTTGCTATTTTTCCGCGTTTTCAAGCCTTCTCGGTTTATTGCCATTAATTCAATAAATTTACGACAAATATGATGCAAACACGTACTTAATTGCAAATTAAAATTAAATACTTGATTTTCAATCAACTATATGTACCTCGTTAAAATAGTGAGTAAGATATTAATTTGGAGAGATTTTCTGTTTTTATTGCATATTTCGACGTTTCAGCCGGATTAGAGCGGTTTTACGAGTACCTCTTCCTTCGATAATATAAACGGAAATTCAGGATCATTGTAGTTAATTCAGAAAACGCATTGATTTTTATCATTTAAATTGGAAACAACGTTTTCATATGCCTTTTTAATGATCAAAATAATACGCAACCTTGCTCTATGAATTGGTGTTTGATGACGTTATTCATATAGAGTGACTTTAGGTAAAAATGTTCCAATTTACTAATATTTTGATACTACTTCATGTTGTCTCGCGATATGTAAAAAAATACAAATCTCAGTATTTCGCATAATATTCCGTTTGTAAGCAAGTATTCTTGCATTGTGCTTTGTACTTAAAATCATCGAATTTAGCAATACTTTGAGGTTTTTCATCCTTTTTTTCTTCATGAGATTTAAACCAAATATCAACGATTTAGGCAACATTTTGCCTTTTACGCGTTTTCAAGCCTTTTCAGGTTATTGCTATTAATTCATTAAATTTACGATAAATATGATGCAAACACGTAATTAATTGCAAATTACCTTTAAATACTTGATTTTCAATCAACTATTTGTACCTCGTTAAAATAGTGAGTAAGATATTGAATCGGAGAGATTTTCTGTTGTTATTTCTTATTTCGGCGTTTCAGCCGAAATTAATGTTGAGTTTGATGCGCAGGGGTTCAGTAGCTTTACGTTCCAGTAAGTAGTGCAACAGTGGCGCCCCCGCCTCAGTTTCACATATGTGACACTCTTTACCTATGGATAATTCAAAACAAACAAAAATTCAGTTCATTACCTCCCAGCAGCACTTGTAACCAAGCCTGGGTCTGTGTATGGCTACTGCAATGTCTCTGGATATCTTTTTGCCAGGCTTGAAAGAGGAGTAACCAGTGGCTTGTTCGTACCATATCGATGTGGATCTTCCTTCCGCTACTTTGGCTCTGTGGCGACTTTTGATAGTTGATAATATTTTCTTCCTGATTTGCTCCTTTATCTGTGAGAAACTTGGAGGTATTTGAACCTGTACAACAGGTAGAGCAGTGGCAGTTTTTGCTAGTGAGTCTGCCTTTTCATTACCATCTATGCCAATGTGACTTGGTATCCAATTTAGGGTGATTGACAGCCCTCGATTATGGGCTTCTTTTCCTATATGTTGAATTTCTGTGAGAAGTTGTATATTATCTCTGTGCTGACTGGATAACAATGCCTGGAGCGAAGATTTAGAGTCTGTATGAATGATGACATCATGTAAATTATTCTCAATTGTATAGTTTATTGCCTCCTTCAGGGCATATAATTCTGTTTGCAATGTTGAGCACCCACTATTCATGCTCCAGTAAGCTTCATGGTTGGTAGTGTAAACTGCTGCCCCAGCAGAACCTTTTTCTTGATCAACCGATCCGTCTGTGAAGATGTGAGTCGTTGTGGGTCTAGAGATAGTTTCCATTTGTTGTTCTATTACTTTCTTGAGCCTCTGCGGGTCACATGCTGATTTTTTAACTGGTAATCTTTCAATGATTATCTTTAGATTTGATTCTTCCCATGGAGGAGGCTGTCGAAAGTGTTGATATGGTCTATCTTCCCCTTTGTTTTTAATGGTCCATTTCAGGTCCATTTTCTCTAAAATTTTGACGACATTATCCATCCATGAGCTTGTTCTATACTGTAGGTTTTTCTGAAAGGATCTCTGTATGCTATCTTTGATTGACAGCCTGGCGGTTGTTCCAGTAAGTTTTCCTATTATGGTGGCTATCCTTTGTTTCATCCTGTTTTCTAATGCTGGTAAATTTGTTTCCATTCTAAGGTTCTCTCTACGCGTCCATATAGGTGTTCCCAACATTGTTCTCAGAGCATCATTTTGAGACACTACCAGTTTTTCCCATTGGTTATCACTGAGGGATGTAAGAGCAGGAGCAGCATAGTCGATGAGTGACCTAACTGCTTGAACGTAGTACATTTTGAGTACTGGTAGAGATGCACCATCTCTAAGACTGGTCAGAGAGCGCAAAGCTGAGTTTCTGGCTTTACAGCGTTGCCGAAGATATTCAATTTCTTGAGTGAATTTCAACTGGTTGTCTATTATGACTCCTAGGTATTGAAAAGAGGTAACCCACTCGATTTCTTGTCCTTGTATTGCCAGTCTGATGTCTTGAGTTCTCATTTTAACGGCCATTGCTTTTGTTTTATTGCTGTATATTTTCACTGCTATGCGTTCCGCTTCCCTGCTGATAATATCTAGGCATTTTTGTGCATGGTTCCTTGCACCTTTGCCTTTGATGATGACCACAAAGTCGTCTGCATAGTTAAGAAGTTTGGCTTTTGGTAGCTTGAGCTTCATGAATTGTTCCATGAGACAGTTGAAGAGGAAGGGGCTTAGTATTCCTCCCTGCGGAGTTCCATTTTCCAGCCTCTTTGAGGTCGATGTTTTTCCTTGGAATTTGACTTTAGCTTCTCGGTTAAGCAGGCTTCCTTTGGCAAAAGCAAGAGCGTGTCCTTTGATTTCCTTATCCACAAGGCAGCACAGTGTAGCTGGAGCACTGGCTAACTCGAAGGCTTTTTCAAGGTCTAGAAAAATAAGGATTCCAGGTTTGTCATTGATTTTATCCAGGAGGGAGGTAAGGCATTCTGTGGTTCCAACACCTTTTCTGTAAGCAAACATATTTTGGTGTAGTGGATTGGCTTTCCATTCAATTCGATTAAGGGCCATTCTTTCTGCAGTTTTGGCCAGACAGCTTGTTAATGAGATGGGTCTTGGATTTCCTGGGTCTTTAGGTTTTGGAATGGGAACTATAATTGCACTGTTCCAAGAGAGTGGTCGGGTTCTTGTCACCCATACTCTGTTGATGAGATTCAAGAAGGCTTCTTCACCCTTTTCTCCTAGCTTGGCTAGCATGTTGTAAGTGATTTTGTCCTCGCCTGGAGCTGTATTTTTAGTTTTCTTTGTAGCACTTCTGAGTTCTTTTAGATTGAAAGGTTGGTCTAGTTCGTCAGGTAAGGCTAAAGCATAATCTATTTTTTCCATCTTGCTGCTTGAAGTCTTTGTTTGTGAGTCAGAGATGCTTGAGGAAGTTGAGTGGAACTGGCTCTTGAAGCAAATAGATTTGCTAGCCTTTCTGTTTCTTGCTCTGGATGAACATGGTGCGGCGGAGGAGGAGGCGATTTTCCTTTGGCCTTGTTGATCTGCCTCCAGATGTCGCCCAAGGACGTATGCTGATTTAGCTTGGCACACCACTCGAGCCATTTTTTTCTCTGTTTTTTGCTGTTTCTTCGTGCACATGATCTCGGACAGCTCTAAGAAGTTCTAGATTAGCTTCGGTTCTATCTCTTCTGAAATTCTTTCGTGCGCAATTTAGTCTGTTATGTAGCTCTTTGATCCTATCAGATTGTTTTCCTCTTGGGGATGGCGTGATTTGCTGCTCTATGTATTGCATTTACTAAATCTTTTTCAATTTCTTCGGTGTTGTCAGGAGGAGTGTAGTTTTGATGCCAAGTTTCGAGAGCTTCCTGAAACTTCGTCCAATCTGCCTTGATAAAGTCCCATCCGGGCTCGGGAGCTGGAGGTCTAGGAGGTAGTGCTATATTAATAACTGTTTTTGTAGCAAAGTGGTCACTAGTCAAAACATGATCCACTGACCAATGACACAACTCATAAATACTGGTGGAGACAAACGTGAGATCCAGCTTTCCCCCACCAGTGTGGGTTGGTTCCGTCGAATTAAGCAGACTGATTTCTGGCACTTCATCCAAAAGATGTTCAATATGTCTTCCGTTGGCGTCGGTTCTTGGTGAATCAAGTAGTAATTCACTATGACCGTTAAAGTCGCCAGAGATGATAGTAGGTGTAGTGACTGCTATTTCAAAGATTGTTGAGAGATCCATGTCATGTTCTCTCTGGCTCTTGTATACATTGAAGATGGACAGCGTTGAGTTCCTCATAGTGAGCTTAACTCCCATAATTTCGACGTTCTCGCCACAGTTGGGCAGGTCTGTGATTGCCTTGGCATTGATATGATTTCTTACTAGAACTGAAATGCCTCTGGTGCCACCTTGTGCCATGGGGCAGTGGAATCCTTGATATCCTGGGATATTGATATATCTGACAGTCCTGGTGAGTGTTTCTTTAAGTAGAACAATATCAATACTATCCTTGAGAAGCACTGCTCTGAGTGTTTGTGCTTTGCTTTTGAATCCTTGAATATTCCATTGTATAATTTTGAGATTGTCCATTTTTCCGTTATAGTGGAATCATTGAGTCCATGGTTTTTACAGTACTGGTTTCCCGACCGTTTGTGTCTTCTTGGCTGGAGTGGAGACTTTCTTCTTGGTGGGTGAGGAGACTCCTGGTTGGGACGAAGTGCCCCTGCTACATCCAGCCAATGGGGCACCCGATGATGCAGGGATCATCATTCCTGCCTGGGAGGTCCCGGAGGCAACGGCAGACATGTTCGCCCTGCCGCCCTGATCCATTCTGTTGCTGTCTCCCAGTGGAGCAGCACCCCCCCCTGACCACTCCAGTTGTTGGAGGCCCCGTCCTTGCCCAGACCAAAAGGACCCGGTGCGCCAGACTGTTGCTGATCTTCATTTATTCGGACTTGCCGAGGGGTGTACCACTGGCTTTTTACCGAGGGTCTGGTCGATTGGGGTCTAGAAGTTGTTACTTTGGGTTGCTGGGTTGATCCGAAAGCTAGTATCCTTTTTACCCTTTCTGGACATCGTTTGTTCCAGGCGTGATGTGTATCCCCGCAGTTCGGGCATTTTGCTTTAGTTTGTTTGCCTTCTTTGTGCAGATTCTTGCATATGTCGGTATTGTGGAGCTCGCTACATACACCACATCGTTCCGGGCCTCTTCAACCATCTTTGTGGTGGCCGAAGCGCTGACATCTGTAGCAGCGCATGGGTTCTGGGTTGTACAGTCTCAGTTTGAATTGACCATAGATGCCAACACTCAGAGTGTTGATGCGAGGTCCTTTATTGTTACAAGAACCTGTCTTGTTTCAATATTGTTGTGCTTGCATCTTTCCGCCGTTGTGACATTTGGGCATTCTAGGAGTCTGTTTGCATGAACTTCGACCGGAAATTTTGAACTATCATTTTGATTTTTTCTTCTGGTTTCAGTTCAACTAGGTGTTCTGTGTTCCTGAGGTTTGTGATTATATCCGGATTAGCTGTGGATATGTTATATCTACCTCTAATGTCGGGCTTGGCTCTAAGATCTGATCCTGGATTATTCTTTTCCAGTGCGGCAATGTAAGCATAAGTGGGACCATCTACTGTTTTTTTGGTTTTGAATATGGTCCTTGGCATTGGTTTGGGTGCTGCTCTTGAGTTCTGGTTGGCTTCTAGTTTGTTTTCTTTGGCGTTTCTTCGGTTCTTCTTCGTTTGTTTGCCTTTCCGTTGCCTACAAGTTGCCACGGTGCTTCGTTTAGGGTTGGTCGTCTTCAGCAATTTTCCTTGCTCTTGCTACTAGATCACTGTGTCCTTCTGACGTTAATAATTCAAGAAGGATGGTTAGGAAAGTCATATCCTGGGGAGACATGGTTACACTGTGCTAAAAGAGTAACTGAGGGAGTGACTGTAACTGTGTACTGCTACACTCC
>WNGS01005620.1:43364-65199 GCA_020271785.1 Procambarus virginalis
TCTATTTTCTTTCTTTCTCTTTCCTTTTCTTTCTCTCTTCTCCTACGCTCCCTTGCTATCCTCTTCGTATTCCTATCTCCTTCTCTTTCTGTGGTTTTAATAGGAGCTGCCTCGTATGGGCCAATAGGCCTTCTGCAGCTCTTATTATTATTACTATCCCCTCTACTACACCTTACTTTGCTCCTCAGCTCTCTCTTGCCTATTTATTGCCTGTCTCTACTTTCTCATCACAATCGACTTGAGAATGGTCCAGGACGGACCGAAACGTCGTCGTCTCTTCACCTTCTAGTGTGTGGTCTGGTCAACACAGTTTACATTTGGTTAGGTCTACATCAGCAGATAATGAGAATTCCCAGAGATACTTGTAACCGAGTCTAAGCCGAGCAGTAGTAACATCTAGAAGGGGGGGGGGGTAATGGTTCACATGTCCACATTCCAATGCCCGCTCCCCAGGGCTGGGGGTGCGGGGGTGTACAATAAACTACCCACCTCCGGCGGCAGCTTGTCGAAGGCGGAAGTGGAGCCTATAGGCCGTTTGTCATGATAATTAGTGATGGCTCTTATTTTGATTATGAGTCCGTAATCCAGTTAAGCCTTTATTCTTAATTTATATTACAATGCTGGTAAAATATGCTTCTTGATGATGAGTATAAAGTACAAATGAACTTATGGTGTACCCTATACTCACAGGATGAGTATAGGGTACACAATGAACTTCCACTCACATGTTGTACTCACCTAGTTGTGTTTGCGGGGGTTGAGCTCTGGCTCTTAGGTCCCGTCTCTCAACTGTCAATCAACTGGTGTACAGATTCCTGAGCCTATTGGGCTCTATCATATCTACATTTGAAACTGTGTATGAAGTCAGCCTCCACCACAACACTACTTAATGCATTTCATTTGTTAACTACCCTGACACTGAAAAATTCTTTCTAACGTCTCTGTGGCTCATCTGGGTACTAAGTTTCCACCTGTGTCTCCTTGTTCGAGTTCCACCCGTGCTAAAGAGTTTGTCTTTGTCCACCCTGTCAATTACCCTGAGAATTTTGTAGGTGGTTATCATGTCTCCCCTTACTCTTCTGTTTTCCAGGGTTGTGAGGTTCAGCTCCCTTAGCCTTTCCTCGTAGCTCATTCCTCTCAGTTCCGGGAGCAGTCTGGTGGCATACCTCTGAATCTTCTCTAACTTCGTCTTGTGTTTAACTAGGTATGGACTCCAGGCTGGAGCTGCATACTCCAGGATTGGTCTTACATAAGTGGTATACAGGGTCCTGAACGATTCCTTACACAAGTTTCTAAAGGCAGTTCTTATATTGGCCAGTCTAGCATATGCCGCTGATGATATCCTTTTGATGCGGGCCTCTGGGGACAGGTTCGGTGTGATATCGACCTCCAGATCTTTCTCTCTATTTAACTCTTGCAGGATTTCACCTCCCAGATGGTACCTAGTGTTCAGCCTTCTGCTCCCTTCGCCTAATTTCATTACTTTACACTTTCCTGAGTTGAACTTTAGCAGCCATTTTCTAGACCATTCCTCCAGTTTGTCCTGTAGTCTCTGTCTATCTTTATCTGTTCTGATTCTTCTCATAATTTTTGCATCATCAGCAAACATTGAGAGGAATGAGTCTATACCCTCTGGAAGGTCGTTTACATATACTAGAAACAGGATGGGTCCGAGTACAGAGCCCTGTGGAACCCCGCTGGTGACATCTCGCTACTCTGATGCCTCCCCCTTCACTGTTACTCGCTGTTTCCTATTACTTAGATACTATCCCTTATCCACTGGAGCACCTTACCTTTTACTCCTGCCTGTTGCTTCAACTTTTGTAACAGCCTTTTGTGAGGTACTGTGTCAAAGGCTTTCTGACAGTCCAAGAAAATGCAATCTGCCCACCCTTCTCTTCCCTGCCTAATTTGTGTTGCATAGTCATAGAATTCTATTAGGCCTGTGAGGCACGATTTACTATCTCTGAACCCATGCTGGTGGAGAGTTACAAAGCTGTTTCCCTCCACATGCTCTACGAGCCTTTTCCTCGCAATCTTCTCCATCACCTTCCATGGTACACAAGTTAGGAAAACTGGCCTGTAGTTCAGTGCCTCTTGCCTGTCACCCTTTTTGTAAATTGGGACTACATTAGCTGTCGTCCAGCTTTCCGGAAGGTCTCCCGTTTCCAGTGACATGATGTGTATGAGTTGCACATGAAACTATCGCGCAGAGGATGAGTATGGAGAGCAAAGTAAACAAAGATTCACACGATGAGAAAGGGTTGCACAATGTCCTATGACTCACAGGATGAGTATGAGGTGCACAATAAACTACAGGTCACAGGATAAGTATGGGCTGCACAATAATTTACAGGTTACAGGATGGGTATGGGGTGCACAAACAACTGGTAACAGGATGAGTATGGGTTGCACAATAAATTACAGGTCACAGGATGAGTATGGGTTGCACAAACTACTGGCAACAGGATGAGTATGGGTTCACGTAATGCGACTGTTCACCAAGCAGTAAGTAGGTCAGTATAAAGAGAGGCTCCGAGCTCTCAAGGCTGTTGCAGGTTATCACTCAGGCTATGGTGCCAATGTCAGAATTGTCAAAATGATGTACCTTGCATACATCAGATCTTTAGTGGATTATGCTGCACCTCTGCTTGTTTTGATGCCTGAAAGAAAGCTTGGAGGGCTTGAAAAATTGCAGAACGAAGCCCTGAGGATAATCCTTGGGTGCCCTCGTACCACAAAGATACTTAATATGAGAAAAGAACTTAATATTCTGAGCGTTGTTGATCGTGTTACTGAAATTAACTGTCAAATTGGTATAAAAATGCTTAGGCTAACTCATCCTAATCCTTGCACAGAAGCCCTCCAGACTTACTTTATTGAAGATCAGCATTGTTCCAAATGGATAACAAAAACTGGAACTCAACTCAGAATGTATGGGGTTCATGATTTGTACCAAGAGAAACAACAACGGCACTTTCCTGCACCATGGGAGGTTACACCCTTTCCAGTTTTAATCCCTCCCTTTCCACCCAAGAAGCAAATTAGAGATAAGCCCAAGCTTCGTCTTGAGGCAAAGCTCAACGCCTTAAGCCATATTGATGCTCTGTCCACAGAGCATTCTCTCTCTCAAATCATATACACTGATGATTCCCTACACCGCACCACGGGTGCAGCTGGAAGTGCAGTTGTTCTGACAATGGGCGAGTACTTGTACTTTGAGTGGGGAGTCCGTATAAACAATTGGGCCTCTACCCTTCAGACCGAACTATTTGCCTTGATCTTTGCACTGAAATGTGTACAAGTCTCCAAACTTGATACATTAATTGTAAGTGACTCCTTATCATCCTTAAATGCTCTCAACTCTTTAAGACATAACTGTAACATGCTCGTGTCCGAAGCTAGACACAAATACAACAAAATTATTAAGGATGGTAACAGAGTCCATTTCATGTGGTCTCCATCTCATGTTGGCCTCCGAATGCATGATAGAGCTGATAAGTTAGCCAAAGAATCTGCCTTTAAAGGAGCCGTTGAGTGTAACCTTGGATTGTCAATGAGCAATCTGAGAGCAGAAGTACACCGAGAACTTCAACAAGATCTTGTCGATCTGAGGCAAAGTGAAATTGACACTAGTAATTCCATCTATCATCATACTATCATGCAAGAGGAGCCACACATCTATGGATCATCCAATAAAATCAGCAGACTTCTAGATGTTACTGCTGCTCGGCTTAGACTCGGTTACAAGTATCTCTGGGAATTCTCATTATCTGCCGATGTAGACCTGACCAAATGTAAACTGTGTCAACAAAATTATTCGCACACCCTCCGTCACTATGTGATGGAGTGCGAAAAGATACGTGAATTTAGAGACAATTCTATAACCAATGTTCCAGCGATGTGTAAATATTTCATTCAAAATGATCTGCTACCAGAAATTTTAGCCAAATATCCCCAGTTTGCTAACTGTAGGTAGTAACTGAGTGATTGTAACCTATCCACCGCTGCCCACTGGATGGGAGGCGGTGTGCAGGACAAACATATAAATTTTGACACTAGCTCTCCACATATGTCAGTTGCTTAATTTAGAACCTGTACTTGAGGTCGATCTCGAACCCATTGTTGATGTGACGACTTATATTGAATTTTGTAACTAGCTCATCAAGATTGTAACTTGCTTAGCTAAATGAATTGTGGGGTTCAGTCCCTGAGCCCATTATGTGCCTCTGTAACCCTTTCCACTACCGCCCACAAGATGGGTATGGGGTGCATAATAAATGAACTAAACTAAAAAAAAAAAAGCAGTAAGTAGGTACTCAGGAATTAGTCAGCTTGTTGTGGGGGTTGCATCCTGGGCGGGGTCAGTAATTCGACCTTAGGGATGACCTTGATAAAAGTCTATCGTGTATGAATATACTGTGGCTTCCTGTCCCCAACACAATGAATTGTTATAGTTATAATATTATGATTTATAATTAAGTTCTTAAGAGCGATCCTGTGTCATAATTAACATACGTCTATCTTTACCTCAACATTTTATAAGTTAATTTCTGTCTGTATATGATGATGATCATATACAATTAAGGTAGCATTGCAACTTTATAGGAAATTGTTAAATCCAAAATATATCATGGTTCTTATACTTGAGATATTGTTGCAATAAATGTTTGAAAACAAAGTTTATATCTGTATTTAAAATATAAAACATTTTGCGTTTATCAACGCATCTCTCCGAATTACAATTTTCTGAATTGTGAAGCCTGTATTGCCCGCCTGGCAGGACACTGATGCATTAGAAGTTTTCATGTGTCCGGACACCGGCGATGGTGTGGTATTGGCTATATATTTAACCATATCTTGGGTTTCATTTAAGATATATTTTCCTTGAAATGTAGTCACATTATCGTCTACATTTGTGTTTATGCTGACATATAGACCTTTAATGTTACTTTGCATATATGCAAATGAATTACACAATTGATTCACTTGTATGCAGGCCTTCACACTCCCTTTAGATAGCCATCTCGTAACTATAAAAGGCATATATCTTCACTTTCACTTCAGTTATATTTATGCTAAAGTATTAACTTACAGCTTATATTTCTGTCTTTGTTATGACAGAAAACTTCATTTATTACAGTATCTAGATTAAATTAACATTGATTTTTGAAAGATCATAGTTCCCATCGATAGGGAGAGCGTCGGCCAAGAAACCTTGTTTAAAATATGAATATCTTTCCTGTCTAATAAGATATAATCTCTGTGATGGATTCACAAGAATTATTTGATCTCTGCCTTTCTGATAACTTATAAAAATATAAGTTTTCTTTGTGAATCTCTATTAATTAAATAATATATCAGAGAGCGTGTTGGGTTCGGTGTTCTGTGAACGAAAACGACATGGGTAGTTTAAGTAGCGAACGCATACAAACGAATAACGATAGTATCTATGTAACAAAATCACAAAATCATTGTCCTGTGGAGTTGATTTAACTTTCAGACACAATTTAAAAAAAAATATTAAATGTTTTGTGGCTGTTTATGAAAGATATTATTACAAATACCCATTCTACTTGTTATTATCATTAATTAAATTTGCGACAATTTGAGCAAAGAATTGCGACGACTGGGTCACTGTATACAGGAGGCTGCTATGGCAGCAAACACTCTCCAGGCGACCATATATCTTGGATAAGTCGCTCCACAATTTTGTCGCTTGGACCGTCGACTTCCTACGGCGTCACTTGCTACATATTTACTTCGAATTTCGATATGAAATTACATTATTTCAGAGTGAAAATAGGTTTGATCATGTTCTACGTGCAGCACCAACATTACAGTAAGTAAATATACCTTACATCTTCATTACTTACGTAATACTAAGAGGATTTGGGTACATTTGGGTACATTTGGGTAGATTTGGGTAATTCTACGGACCGCTGCTTGTTTCTTCATTCTGTGTGCTTGCAAATAACGCACTCACATACACCCTTGGCTTTAGTACTTGTAGGTTGTATGTAACCAAGCTTGTAAAGCATAAGGTAGTATTGAAAAGATTATAGGAAAAGATCAATTTGTAAGATAGTAAGATAGTCTTGAAAAGATCGCTTTGTATGGTCTGTTATGATCTCAGCCTGCTGGAGAAACGAGTCTCCCCCTTGAGAGTTATTCAGCAAGCCTGACCTAACTGGAAGGTGCAGGAATTATAGAGGCGATAACACAGATGTAAGATGGTGTGTTGGATTTAAATAAAAATTTGAGAATATGGGCAATGAACTAGAAAACAGATAAATGACCAGTTAGGAGATGTGGACAAGTTACTAGAGGCGTGAGGCTCGCTTGTGGAGGGCGATGACCTCACTTGAGGCCAGACATCGCAGGGGAGGAGCCGCGCTTTGACGAGCTCCCGCCAGGAGGGAACCCCTAGTGATATTATCTCCAAGAGAAGAGAAGGTGCAGACGTTCCAGCTGTTGAATCGAGCTGAAGACGTTGCGGTCTCAAGTCCTGGACGGCGAGGAGAGAGTATTAAGCCGCCCAGTGACAGTTTTGTGGGCTGTGACAAGCGCCCTGGTCAGACGTTGTCAGAGGGAGAAGCGCCCTCGACCAGATAATCTGTGGTAAGCCCGATTTAAGCCAGTTCATAGTGTTTGCTTGTAGTTGGTCGTGTGCCCAGCGACAGTAGCGATGTTTATTTTCAAGTTAGAAATGTTTTGGTAGGGCAGAAAGCCTAAAATAAGAGAGTGAAGTGGGAGGAGCGCGGAGCGACGTCCGTCTTCTCTGAGCGCTGGCGGGCAACTGAAGGAGCCCAGCTCCTGAGGGAGGAGGCCCCTCCCAGCGTGAGTGAGGCTCGCCCAGCGAGGTGGCGCATGGACTCGCCCACGGGGGAGTCCACTCTCATTAAATGTAGAAGACAGATAGAGATTGGAGACAAAGATGTTGTATGATTAATTTTGTTTATGTGTTAAAAAGGGAAACAATTTATTGGAGTGCAAATGGGTTGCAGGTTTGTCTTTGGGGAAGAAGTTGCTGAGGACTTGGAAGCCAGCACAGAGGGAGTGGTTGATGAGACTCCAAGGCAGGGGAGGAGAGGACCCCGAGCTATGAAGAAGCAGTGAGGAGGAGTGTCACGTGCTTCTGCAGAGGTGGTGAAGTGCCACAGTTATTCGAGGAAACTTATGGTGCAGAAGCCAGGAGAGCTGTGGATGATCCTAATAGGATTAGGGAAGCACCATAGTTGTCCAAGGAATCTTCATGGTAGCAGCCTGGAGGAGCTGCAGAGGATCCTGGTGTTTAAGCCCTGAGGAACCTGAAGTTGTCAGGGTAGTGAAATAGTTCTAACTGATCACTTGTATGGAGGTGAGAGTGTTTGTCATTAGCATGAACGACCCAGTGAGAAGTGAGTGATCGTTTGCCACTTATGTGCCAAGAAGTGTATATTGAAGTTTAGAGCTACAGACGTAGGCAGGAGTACCTACAGATATATATGTATTCAAAGACTGATAGAATGGTCAATTGATTCGTTGTGTGGCACGGATCATTTATACTGATATATATATATGTATGTTATTGCATTCAAATGCTGATTTGCCTTATATGTGTTTACAGGTATATATATATGTATACATTCTCTTGATGGTAGTGTAACATTATATTGTAAGACTTAATCTACTTGAGGAGGTTGATAATATTAGGTAATACCAAGAGATAGGATACCACTTAGCAAGCTGAGGATAGAGTTCTGATGGTGTTGGAGTGCAACCTGATTATAATAGTACAGAGTATAGGATTCATCATTATTATTATATGTATGCGTGTATTGTTATGTACTTCGTCCAGTAAATGTATTCAAATTTGCTGGTGTTTGCACTTGTCCCAGTGAGGCTTCCCAGGAAATAGTAAAGAAGGAGAGAGAGAGCAAGAAACAGGAACCACTGCTGTGGACAGGGTAAGACAGAAGTCTAGGAAGACAAAGGGGATTGAGGAGGTCATATTCCATAAGGAGAGAGTGGGGAGTCACAGCGGCTCGAGTGGGTGTGTGCACGTGACAACAAGGCTGCGTGTTGGAGCCGCATCCCCTAAACGTGTGACGTTGAGCCCCTCTCCAAGAGCCAGAAGTGCCTAGTGTGATCTCCTAGTGAAATATGAGCATTTGTCGAGTTGTGGGTTGGGTGGTCCGTCAGCGGTAACACCACCAAATCCACCACCGCAACAAAATTGGGGGCCTGTGTCCGGGAGAGTGAACTGACACACCCACACCCTGTCCAAGAGTGGATTTGTACACCCCTTTCAAATAGATACNCGAAGAAGGCGGCCCACACCCATAACAGAAAACCTCTGCGGCCTCCCCACAACTGGAACCCAGGACACCCCCGGAGCGAAGGGGCACACACCGCGCCAAGGGAGAAGAGCGAGAGGCGAAGCACTGGAGCAAGAAGGCGTCTAACACCAGCACTACACACCGCCCAAACCAAAACAAACTCCGCGGCGCACGCGCATGACACGCTGGCCGAAAACGCGCAACAGTCTCTGCGGGAAGGCGGCAACCAGGACTACTGCACTAAAAAGAAGCCAAAAGAGTGAGCAGGAACAATAAAACCGGCCAAAGAAGCGAAGACAGAGCCCAAATAAAGCACGCAGCCGGTCCAAGCAGCCCAACAAGGCTACAAGCCCAACAGGCTACAAGTAGCCCAACAGGGCTACAGTAGCCCAACTCGGCGACAAGGACGAGGAGCCGACAGACGTTCCAATAACGCGGGAAGTAGCGAAACACCTTCCCGAACCCTCGAGAACACGGAAGCCAAACCAGTCCCGAAGGCACACAAAGGCGCAGGTGCACCCGAGACCAGGAGTCACGTAGAACCCCCAAAACGGGGAACATGACGAAAACACCGTCCCAAAAGGGGTGGGGGGAAACATCCACCCACAGGACGGAACCAACCGACTCAAAGGCCAAGGAACCGAGCCCGGGGAGGGGCTGACACCCAACAGCACGTACGGCGAGTGGGGAGGAAAACCCTACTCCGCGTAACCACAAGCCCCGCCTAGAGGGGGAGAAAAACCCCCACGGGGTCCAACGGGGCCATTAAGGCCTCCCAAGTCAGCCCCTCCCCAGCCCCGGGAACCCACACGACAGGCCCCGGGGCCGAGCCGTCCCCCCAAAGCCCCGGCCGTACCAGAAAACCGGGGCAGCCGTGAAAACACGAAGGAAGGGAGCCCACTGGCAGACTCTTACAACACGGCTGGAGGAACAGGCTCAAATGCCCCCGTCACTACCCCGGAAGGGGATTTCCCCGAGACTGCCCGAGTCTCAACACCAACAACCCCGCCCTGAACCTACAGACGGTAAGGAACCGGATGCAGGCAGGAAGGGGAATCCAGGGGAAAACAAGAACCAAAACGGGGCAGCCCCGGGGCTCCCGGGGAGTTACCACGAGAGCGTTGCCACCACCAAGGCTCAAGTGCAACGCCCTGCTGCCCGCACCAGCTGTGCGCACAACTGGGTAAGCGAGCCACAACGAGCAACAAACTCGCAGGACTCTGGGTCGAAGGTGTCACCGACCCCACAGGCAGCAGACGGAGGCAAAACAGAGAGTCACCCAGAGACAAGGGTGAGCAACCCTCAAACTCGCTGGAAGCGAGGGGGGGGCTCTGGGGTCACATCCATCGGACCCTCGCGCCCCCAGGGTTTCCCAGGGTCCCGAGCGTTTACTATAAGAGGACTCGCGCTCAGGTAATCCCAGGCAGGGTACTGCTAACCGGCACCCAAAACTACCAAACAACTTTCTAAGAGCTGAACCCCCGGGACGTGTACACTCACGGGACCAGCAGGGGGTACCACCAGAACTCAGAACACAAGGGACACCAGGGCAAGAACGAAGGCAGACCCCCCCACCAGGTAGATAAACAAAAAGAAAAAGAAAACCCCGCAAGAGGACAGCGTACCCAAGCGGAACAGAGCCGGCCGCTATGATTGGAAAGACAAGCTGCACAGTACCCTGCGCCCCACCAGTGCAAAACTGCCCCTTACTCTAAGGCGAACAAGGGAGACAGAACACCCGAGCACACAAAGAGCGGCCGAAAACCAAGCAGTAAACGGCCTAGCAGGGGCAGACCCCAAGGAACTTGTGGAAGGTGGCCCCAAGTCCCAAGGGCAGTACTTACAGGGCACCTAGGGATGGGAACCCTAGGCGCATGCAGCCCGAGTACTGGAGATCACTCCCGGCTCACGCACCACCTAGAAAAACAGACACCACACTCTAGGTACAGTGCTGAAACAACCACTGGAGCCGGAGCACATAACCGGTGCCTATAGCATCAGCCGAAGAACTGATGGGTGGATAGCCGGCGTGGGAGGTCTGGGGCTCCCCCTTCCCCCTCCCGGGGAGGGGGGAGCTGCGCAGACAGCGGCGCGGTGACGTGTGACGTCATACTAGTTTGCTTGTTTTTCTGTTGGGAGTTCTATCCACTAGTTTGGCTTTTGGTAGCAATTTTAACCAGAATAGGGTTTTGTTTTGGGGCGCTTACCTTTCTGGGTGCCTGTCCCGGTCGATGGCAGACATAGAATGCTTCCAATCACACGGGGGCTTCTATAGGCCATTGCTCCCGTGCCTCTCTGAGGGGGCCCGGTTCTGGCCGTGGTCCCCGGTAGGCCTAAGAACTCCATACACATGACTGATGCCAAAGTCTGACATTAGCATATCAGCCTGGGATAGCTCCGGGAGCCGACGGGGCTCCCCCCAGAAAAATGAGGTGATTTGATAAAATGCTATGCCCAAATTACCATCCGAGTGCCGGCGGGGAAGTGGTTCAAATAGCTTCGGCTATCACTTCCTTTTGTCCGGTCGTGATGGTCAACGATTAAGGTGTCCCTGTACATACCAGTTGCGTTGCCCTGGCAGTATGGGTCGAGTCACTTCTGGGGTGTGATTTTCAGTTGCATTAGTCTGGGGACCATTCAGGCTTGTTCGCATTTGTGTTCCTCACGTGTTGCCCCAAAAATGAGGTGATTTGATAAAATGCTATGCCCAAGATTACCATCCAGTGCCGGCGGGGAAGTGGTTCAAATAGCTTCGGCTATCACTTCCTTTTGTCCGGTCGTGATGGTCAAGCGGATTAAGGCGTCCCTGTACATACCAGTTGCGTTGCTCCTGCAGTATGGGTTCGAGTCACTTCTGGGGTGTGAGTTTTCAGTTGCATATAGTCCTGGGGACCATTCAGGCTTGTTCGCATTATATATATATATATATATATATATATTATATCATATATATATATATTATATATATATATATAACAACCTGAATGGTCCCCAGACTATAGTTTTCATTCATATATAATATATATAATATATATATATATATATATATATATATATATATATATATACATGGGGCCTCGATTTACGATGCTAATCCGTTCCCAGAGACGGATCGTATGTCGAAATATCGGAAGTCGAAGCGAATTTTCCCATAAGAAATAAAGGGATTTGAATTAATCCGTTCCCACCCTCCAAAATATTAACATAAAAATACATTTTATACTGAATACAATATTTTTTTCTAACTACAATACAGTACCAAAACTTCACTTACCTTTATGGAGGGATTTCGATGGCGTATGGAAGATGGTGATGCGGGGGGGGAGAGGGTTACTGTTTGGAGGTGGAGTCCCCTTCCATTATCACATCAGGCAGTGATGTTTTCTCTGGGGTACACTCTCTCCTACGTTTTGCCTGAATACCACTAGGACCTGGTTGTGGTTCAGTGCTTGTTTGTCTCACTACAAATTTGTCAAGAGACATTTGTTTTCCATTCGATTTAACATTTGTCTGTAATGATGCATCACTTTAGCACCCATAATGTCCTTTTTCTTAACCAGTATGGTGGATATTGTTGACTGAGATTTGTTGTACTGCCTAGCCAGTTCACCGACCCGCACACCGTCTTCATATTTACGAATGATCTCTTGTTTCTGCTCTATGGTCATTCTTACATGGGCTCATATGTTGAGCCTTACCACTGACTTTCTTGGGACTCATGGCGCGATAGAAAATAATTACTTTAATGTTCAAAATGCAAAAAATCACCACAAAAGCGGAATTTCTTATAGGCGCGATCGTCACTAAGCGGGGCTGTAGTAAACTGAGGCAGGTCGGACCGCGTGACCGGGAACCACGCGCTCGGCCGACCCGAACGTGTACCAACAAATATCGGATGTCGATGACACCATCGGATGTCGAGTCGCATTTTTTATGAAATTTATATCGGAACTCGAATTTATCGTAAGTAGGGGCAATCGTATGTCGAGGTGCCACTGTGATATATATATATATATATATATATATATATATATATATATATATACCACAAAGAATTGGAGAAAGGGGATGAACGTTTCGGCTTGTTAACCACCGTGCTGCGCGGAGTTTATTGAGAAATTCCCCCGGTGCGCATGAAATGAAGTGTTCCCAAAAAATTCTTTTTTCTTCGTAAAATGATAAATTCCCTTCCCTGAACATGTCTATGTAAAAATAAATACCAAATTCCACTTACTTTGGCTGTAGGGACGTGGACAAAGTGCGATGTGACGTCATCAGGGCCTGGTCGCCCGTGTGTGACTCGCCCAGACACGGTCGAGCTGGCCATTCAAGCACCGGGTGTTGCCACAAATATATTTTCAATTATTTGTTTTATGTATTTCCAATGCGGTTTTATTTGTTTTTTTATCGTATATGATGCATATTTGTGTCCTTTATAATATGTATACAGTAGAACGTTCATAATGTTCCATGGAACTGTGAAACATGTGTCAGTAGTGTGTCCACAATAAATGTTTATTGTCGCAATATTACCTGTTAAAATTCACGAAAATTACAATATGTACAGTTTCACACACTATTTTCACAGTAACACACTGTATTACACACTCAGTACTTCGGAATTGAGTAATAATCAACGAAGTAACCCATGGTACACAGCGCGACTTCGCTCAGTGCACCAGGTACAGATAAATTTTCGCTGCTTGTGGGTCCGTAGAATTACCCAAATCTACCCAAATGTACCCAAATCCTTCTAGTATTACGTAAGTAATGAAGAAATATGATATTTACTTACTGTAATGTTGGTGCGCACGTAGAACCGATCAAACCTATTTTCACTCTGAAATAATGTAATTTCATATCGAAATTCGAAGTAAATATGTAGCAGGTGACGCCATAGGAAGTCGACGGTCCAGCGACAAAATTGTGGAGCGACTTATCCAAGATATATGGTCGCCTGGAGAGTGTTTGCTGCCATGTCAGCCTCCTGTATACAGTGATCCAGTCGTCGCACTTCTTTGCTCAAATTGTTGCAAATTTAATTAATGATATTAACAAGTAGAATGGGTATTTGTAATAATATCTTTCATAAATACCCACAAAACATTTAATATTTATTTTAAAAAATGTGTCTGGAAGTTAAATCAACTCCACAGGACAATAATTTTGCTATATAGATACTATCGTTATTCGTTTGTATGCGTTCGCTATTTAAACTACTCATGTCCTTTTCGTTCATAGAACACCGAACCCAACACGCTCTCTGATATATTGCTTAGTTAATAGAGATTCGCAAATAAAACTTATATTTGTATATGTTATTAGAAAGGCAGAGATAAAATAGTTTTTGTGAATCCATCACAGAGATTATATCTTATTTGACAGGAAAGATATTCATATTTTAAACAAGGTTTCTTGGCCGACGCTCTCCTTATCGATGGGATCTATGATCTTTCGAAGATCAATGTTAATTTAATCTAAATATTGTAATAAACGAAGTTTTCTATGTCATAATAAAGACAGAAATATAAGCTGCATGTTATTACTTTAGCATAAATATAACTGAAGTGAAAGTGAAGATATATGCCTTTTTAAAGTTATGTGATGGCTATCTCAGGGAGTGTGAAGGCCTGCAAACAAGTGAATTGTGTAATTCATTTGCATATATGCAAAGTAACATCAAAGGTCTATATGTCAGCATAAACAAAGATGTAGACGATAATGTGACTACATTTCAAGTAAAATATATCTTTGTTTTCAAACGTTTATTGTAACAATATCTCGAGTATAAGAATCAAGATATATTTTTGGACTTAACAATTTCCTATAAAGTTGCAATGCTACCTTAATTGTATATGATCATCATCATATACAGACAGAAATTAACTTATAAAATGTTGAGGTAAAGATAGACGTATGTTAAATATGACGCATAACCACTCTTAAAGAGATTATTTATAAACCATAATATTATAATTATAATAATTCATTTTTGGGGGGAACTGGAAGCCACAGTATATTCATACACGATAGGCTTTTATCAAGGACATCCTTAAGGTCGAATTACTGACCCCGCCTAGGATGCAACCCCACAACAAGCTGACAAATTCCTGAGTACCTACTTACTGCTAGGTGAACAGTTACATTACGTGAAAGGAAATTTACTCAACCATTTCTGTCCCGCCCAGGATTCGAACACGGAATTCTCGATTGTGCGTCGAGAACGAACAAGACTGTAATACTGGGACTCATATACATATGATGATATGTTTTATATTATCAGAAAATCGGAAACATAAAATTTATTTGTAAATATTGGTCATTAAAGTTATTTTGGAAACAGAGGTGTATTTTATAGTTATCTTAATATAGAGCACGAATATCATACTCATCCTGTGAATGGTAGTTTATTGTGCATCCTATACTCATCCTGTGAGTCCTATTTACGTGCACCCTATACTTATCCTCTGTGCGGTAATTTATTGTGCAACCCATACTCATCCTGTTACCAGTAGTTTGTTTAACCCCATACCCATCCTGTGACCTGTAATTTATTGTGTAACCCATACTCATCCTGTTACCAGTAGTTTGTGCACCCCATACTCATCCTCTGTGCGGTAATTATTGTGTATCCCATACTCATCCTGTTACCAGTAGTTTGTGCAACCCATACCCATCCTGTGACCAGTAAATTATTGTGCAACCCATACTTATCCTGTTACCTGTAGTTTATTGTGCAGCTCATACTCATTCTGTGAGTCACATAGGACATCGTGCAACCCTTTCTCATCGTGTGAATCTTTGTTTACTTTGCTCTCCATGCTCATCCTCTGTGCGATAGTTTCTTGTGCAACCCATACCCATCGTGTGAGTGGTAGTTTGTGTACCCTATATACTCATCCTGTGAGCATATGGTACACAATGAGTTCATTTGTACTCCATACTCATCATCAAGAAGTGTATTTTACCAGCATTGTAATACAAATTAAGAATAAAGGCTTAACTGGATTACGAACCCATATCAAAATAAAAGCCATCACTAATTATCATGACAAACGGCCTAGGCTACACTTCCACCTTCGACAAGCTGCCGCCGGGTGCTTGGTTTATTGTACACCCCCGCACACCCAGCCCTGGGGAGCGGGCATTGGAATGTGGACTTGTGAACCATTACCCCCCCCTCACTCCTCCTGTTAACAATAATACAAATAATAACAAAAAAACTAATAATATTAATAAAAATAATAATGGAGAAACTTACTGTAATACCCTTGTGCTTGAATGAAGGTGAAGGAAAAACTCAATAAATGTGTAAGTGTATTAAAAACTAAATTTTCAAATTAGTATGTTAACAAGATGAGTGAGGGGGGGGGGGTTTAGTTAGTTTAGTTCATTTATTATGCACCCCATACCCATGTTGTGGGCGGTAGTGGAAAGGGTTACAGAGGCACATAATGGGCTCAGGGACTGAACACCACAATTCATTTAGCTAAGCAAGTTACAATCTTGATGAGCTAGTTACAAAATTCAATATAAGTCGTCACATCAACAATGGGTTCGAGATCGACCTCAAGTACAGGTTCTAAATTAAGCAACTGACATATGTGGAGAGCTAGTGTCACAATTTATATGTTTGTCCTGCACACCGCCCCCCCTCCAGTGGGCAGCGGTGGATAGGTTACAATCACTCAGTTACTACCTACAGTTAGCAAACTGGGGATATTTGGCTAAAATTTCTGGTAGCAGATCATTTTGAATTAAATATTTACACCGCTGGAATATTTGGTTATAGAATTGTCTCTAAATTCACGTATCTTTTCGCACTCCATCACATAGTGACGGAGGGTGTGCGAATAATTTTGTTGACACAGTTTACACTTGCAGGCGATGAGTCACAATAACGTGGCTAAAGTATGTTGACCAGACCACACACTAGAAGGTGAAGAGACGACGACGTTTCGGTCCGTCCTGGGCCATTCTCAAGTCGATTGTGATGAGAAAGATTGATTGATTGATTGATGAAGATTAAGCCACCCAAAAGGTGGCATGGGCATGAATAGCCCGTAGGTGGTGGCCCTTTTGAGCCATTACCAGTATCAAGAGCCGATACTGGAGATCTGTGGAGGTGCGACTGCACCCTGCTTGACGGGAGATATCTCCCGTGGTGATGAGGGAGTAGAGACAGGCAATAAATAGGCAAGAGAGAGCTGAGGAGCAAAGTAAGGTGTAGTAGAGGGGATAGTTGAGTACAACAGTCTTGTGGAATCGGCTCTGATACACAATGTACCCAACATGAACTTGAGTTCTGGCTTTGTTGCTGTGGACTCTTCCCTTTCACAGTATATACTCAAATACTCTAATCTTTCTAACAAACGTGACCTAACATAAGCCTACCCCTTCTATTTTCTTTCTTTCTCTTTCCTTTTCTTTCTCTCTTCTCCTACGCTCCCTTGCTATCCTCTTCGTATTCCTATCTCCTTCTCTTTCTGTGGTTTTAATAGGAGCTGCCTCGTATGGGCCAATAGGCCTTCTGCAGCTCTTATTATTATTACTATCCCCTCTACTACACCTTACTTTGCTCCTCAGCTCTCTCTTGCCTATTTATTGCCTGTCTCTACTTTCTCATCACAATCACTTGAGAATGGTCCAGGACGAACCGAAACGTCGTCGTCTCTTCACCTTCTAGTGTGTGGTCTGGTCAACACAGTTTACATTTGGTTAGGTCTACATCAGCAGATAATGAGAATTCCCAGAGATACTTGTAACCGAGTCTAAGCCGAGCAGTAGTAACATCTAGAAGGGGGGGGGTAATGGTTCACATGTCCACATTCCAATGCCCGCTCCCCAGGGCTGGGGGTGCGGGGGTGTACAATAAACTACCCACCTCCAGCGGCAGCTTGTCGAAGGCGGAAGTGGAGCCTATAGGCCGTTTGTCATGATAATTAGTGATGGCTCTTATTTTGATTATGAGTCCGTAATCCAGTTAAGCCTTTATTCTTAATTTATATTACAATGCTGGTAAAATATGCTTCTTGATGATGAGTATAAAGTACAAATGAACTTATGGTGTACCCTATACTCACAGGATGAGTATAGGGTACACAATGAACTTCCACTCACATGTTGTACTCACCTAGTTGTGTTTGCGGGGGTTGAGCTCTGGCTCTTAGGTCCCGTCTCTCAACTGTCAATCAACTGGTGTACAGATTCCTGAGCCTATTGGGCTCTATCATATCTACATTTGAAACTGTGTATGAAGTCAGCCTCCACCACAACACTACTTAATGCATTTCATTTGTTAACTACCCTGACACTGAAAAAATTCTGTCTAACGTCTCTGTGGCTCATCTGGGTACTAAGTTTCCACCTGTGTCTCCTTGTTCGAGTTCCACCCGTGCTAAAGAGTTTGTCTTTGTCCACCCTGTCAATTACCCTGAGAATTTTGTAGGTGGTTATCATGTCTCCCCTTACTCTTCTGTTTTCCAGGGTTGTGAGGTTCAGCTCCCTTAGCCTTTCCTCGTAGCTCATTCCTCTCAGTTCCGGGAGCAGTCTGGTGGCATACCTCTGAATCTTCTCTAACTTCGTCTTGTGTTTAACTAGGTATGGACTCCAGGCTGGAGCTGCATACTCCAGGATTGGTCATACATAAGTGGTATACAGGGTCCTGAACGATTCCTTACACAAGTTTCTAAAGGCAGTTCTTATATTGGCCAGTCTAGCATATGCCGCTGATGATATCCTTTTGATGCGGGCCTCTGGGGACAGGTTCGGTGTGATATCGACCTCCAGATCTTTCTCTCTATTTAACTCTTGCAGGATTTCACCTCCCAGATGGTACCTAGTGTTCAGCCTTCTGCTCCCTTCGCCTAATTTCATTACTTTACACTTTCCTGAGTTGAACTTTAGCAGCCATTTTCTAGACCATTCCTCCAGTTTGTCCTGTAGTCTCTGTCTATCTTTATCTGTTCTGATTCTTCTCATAATTTTTGCATCATCAGCAAACATGNACACTGAAAAAATTCTTTCTAACGTCTCTGTGTGCTCATTTTGGTACTAAGTTTTCACCTGTGTCCCCTTGTTCGTGTTCCACCCGTGCTAAAGAGTTTGTCTTTGTCCACCTTCTCAATTACCCTGAGAATTTTGTAGGTGGTTATCATGTCTCCCCTTACTCTTCTGTTTTCCAGGGTTGTGAGGTTCAGCTCCCTTAGCCTTTCCTCGTAGCTCATTCCTCTCAGTTCCGGGACCAGTCTGGTGGCATACCTCTGAATCTTCTCTAACTTCGTCTTGTGTTTAACTAGGTATGGACTCCAGGCTGGAGCTGCATACTCCAGGATTGGTCTTACATAAGTGGTGTACAGGGTCCTGAACGATTCCTTACACACGTTTCTAAAGGCAGTTCTTATATTGGCCAGTCTAGCATATTGCTGATGATATCCTTTTGATGCGGGCCTCTGGGGACAGGTTCGGTGTGATATCGACCTCCAGATCTTTCTCTCTATTTAACTCTTGCAGGATTTCACCTCCCAGATGGTACCTTATGTTCAGCCTTCTGCTCCCTTCACCTAATTTCATTACTTTACTTTCACTTTCTGAGTTGAACTTTAGCAGCCATTTTCTAGACCATTCCTCCAGCTTGTCCTGTAGTCTCTGTCTATCTTCATCTGTTTTGATTCTTCTCATAATTGTTGCATCATCAGCAAACATTGAGAGGAATGAGTCTATACCCTCTGGAAGGTCGTTTACATATACTAGAAACAGGATGGGTCCGAGTACAGAGCCGTGTGGAACCCTGCTGGTGACATCTCGCTACTCGGATCCCTTCCCTTCACTGTTACTCGCTGTTTCCTATTACTTAGATACTATCCCTTATCCACTGGAGCACCTTACCTTTTACTCCTGCCTGTTGCTCCAACTTTTGTAACAGCCTTTTGTGAGGTACTGTGTCAAAGGCTTTCTGACAGTCCAAGAAAATGCAGTCTGCCCACCCTTCTCTTCCCTGCCTAATTTGTGTTGCATAGTCATAGAATTCTATTAGGCCTGTGAGGCACGATTTACTATCTCTGAACCCATGCTGGTGGAGAGTTACAAAGCTGTTTCCCTCCACATGCTCTACGAGCCTTTTCCTCGCAATCTTCTCCATTACCTTCCGTGGTATACAAGTTAGGGAAACTGGCCTGTAGTTCAGTGCCTCTTGCCTGTCACCCTTTTTGTAAATTGGGACTACATTAGCTGTCTTTCCGGAAGGTCTCCCGTTTCCAGTGACATGATATGGTATGGGTTGCACAAGAAACTATCGCGCAGAGGATGAGTATGGAGAGCAAAGTAAACAAAGATTCACACGATGATGAAAAGGTTGCACAATGTCCTATGACTTACAGGATGAGTATGAGGTGCACAATAAACTACAGGTCACAGGATAAGTATGGGTTGCACAATAATTTACAGGTCACAGGATGGGTATGGGGTGCACAAACAACTGGTAACAGGATGAGTGGGTTGCACAATAAATTACAGGTCACAGGATGAGTATGGGTTGCACAAACTACTGGCAACAGGATGAGTATGGGTTCACGTAATGCGACTGTTCACCAAGCAGTAAGTAGGTACTCAGGAGTTAGTCAGCTTGTTGTGGGGTTGCATCCTAGGCGGGGTCAGTAATTCGACCTTAAGGATGACCTTGATAAAAGCCTATCGTGTATGAATATACTGTGGTTTCCTGTCCCCAACACAGTGAATTGTTATAGTTATAATATTATGGTTTATAATTAAGTTCTTATAAGAGCGATCCTGTGTCATAATTAACATACGTGTATCTTTACCTCAACATTTTATAAGTTAATTTATGTCTGCATATGATGATGATCATATACAATTAAGGTAGCATTGCAACTTTATAGGAAATTGTTAAATCCAAAATATATCATGGTTCTTATACTTGAGATTGTGTTACAATACGTTTGAAAACAAAGTTTGTATCTGTATTTAAAATATAAAACATTTTGTGTTTATCAACGCATCTCCGAATTACAATTTTTTTCTGAATTGTGAAGCCTGTATTGGCCGCCTGGCAGGACACTGATGCAATGGAAGTTTTCATGTGTCCGGACACCGGCGATGGTGTGGTATTGGCTATATATTAACCATATCTTGGGTTTCATTTAGATATATTTACCTTGAAATGTAGTCATATTATCGTTTAGATCTGTGTTTATGCTGACATATACCTTTAATGTTACTTTGCATATATGCAAATGAATTACACAATTGATTCACTTGTTTGCAGGCCTTCGCATTCCCTGAGATAGCCATCACGTAACTATAAAGGCATATATCTTCACTTTCACTTCAGTTATATTTATGCTAAAAGTATTAACACAGCTTATATGTCTGTCTTTGTTATGACAGAAAACTTCGTTTATTACAGTATCTAGATTAAATTAACATTGATCTTTGAAAGGTCATAGTTCCCATCGATAGGGAGAGCGTCGGCCAAGAAACCTTGTTTAAAATATGAATATCTTTCCTGTCTAATAAGATATAATCTTTGTGATGGATTCACAAGAATTATTTGATCTCTGCCTTTCTGATAACTTATAAAATATAAGTTTTATTTGTGAATCTCTATTAATTAAATAATATATCAGAGAGCGTGTTGGGTTCGGTGTTCTATGAACGAAAACGACATGGGTAGTTTAAGTAGCGAACGCATACAAACGAATAACGATAGTATCTATATAACAAAATCATTGTCCTGTGGTGTTGATTTAACTTCCAGACACATTTTTTAAAAATAAATATTAAATGTTTTGTGGCTGTTTATGAAAGATATTATTACAAATACCCATTCTACTTGTAAATTTGCGACAATTTGAGCAAAGAAGTGCGACGACTGGATCACTGTGTACAGGAGGCTGATATGGTAGCAAACACTCTCCAGGCGACCATATATCTTGGATAAGTCGCTCCACAATTTTGTCGCTTGGACCGTCGACTTCCTATGGCGTCACCTGCTACATATTTACTTCGAATTTCGATATGAAATTACATTATTTCAGAGTGAAAATAGGTTTGATCGTGTTCTACGTGCAGCACCAACATTACAGTAGTAAATATATCATATTTCTTCATTACTTACGTAATACTAGGAGTTTGGGTACATTTGGGTAGATTTGGGTAGATTTGGGTAATTCTACGGACCGCTTGGGGGATACAAGTCACTCCGTACATTGACAACATCGCACACTAATATATTTACCACTTCGGACACCAGCTTTCGACGTTTCGCACAAGTGTACGTGTTCCATATTAAAACGACAATATAATGCTATTAACAAATAAAATCTTCTACTTAACAGGCATATAGTTATTAAATGAAGTTTGGTGATGTAATAGACATAATCCGGAGTCCGTAAGGACGCCGCCCGCCAGCGTAAACACAACACACCCGAATGCCCACAAACACGATACAACGCACAAAACACAACACTTGTCAGTTTTTGGATAAACTCCTTTTA